>OZ023156.1:36540162-36697662 GCA_963678695.2 Diplodus puntazzo
TGTCTGTCTGTCTGTTCCTCAAATATCTCTGCGGATCAGGATCAGCTCTCACTAGAAAAGCTGCTCTAAATGGAGAATATGGTTGACATAAGGTATATATATAAGGTGGTATTAGGAGACAGGATGGGCAGGGGCTAGCTGGCTAGCATGCTAACTGGATATCTCTCTATAAAGCAAGAAATCTCTGTCTGTCTGTGTGTCTGTGTGTGTGTGCCTCAAATATCTCTGCAGATCAGGATCAGACTGACTTGAGATTTTCAACATGGCTGCCGTTTGGTTCAGTGGTGTGCGACTTTGCATTTGTTTGGACTGCAATGATACCGTGAATAAATTATTTCATAAATGCTTTACAAATTCGGGGGCATTGTCCACCAGAGCCACCACAGTCACGTGCGCACCAGAGCCAATCACTGCACACCGTAGCCACATGCCCACCGGAGTCAATGACTGCAGAGCTCAAGCCCACGACATACGTTAAGAAACAAGCGGATTTATACCTGCGGTGGTGCGAACTGGACCGGGAGTTAGCCGGCGGTTCGGTCCCATTCTGTTCTGTGCATCTAAACTGACTGTTGTGGATTAATGAGACTAAACGAGACCGGACCGAGTCTGTGGAGAGCGGATTTATACCTGCAGCAGCGCGAGCTGGACCGAGATTTTGCCGGCGGTTCGGCCCCATTCTGTTCTGTGCATCTAAACTTACTGTTGTGGATTAATGAGACTAAACGAGTCCGTACCGAGTCTGTTCAGGTCTGAGGAGATGCGGAGACGCGCGGACAACAAAGTGGAATCGGAATCTGTGGATGTTCGTGTGTAGCTAGCTGCTAGCCGCTAGCCAACCTACACGGCCCGCCTCCCGAGGCGATGGACCGGACGCACCGGCATGTCCAAAACCGGACTTAGGGTAAATAATGTCCGCCACGCTTTTTCGCGAACATTGCCGTCACGTTTGCTTTGTGTCTGGTGCAGAAGAAACGGTAAAAATGGGCTTTTGTCACGAAAGTGTTCAAGCAGCAAGTTTGGTTGTTGAGGAACAGGAAGTTGTGGGAGGGACGTCGGCGGATGAGTGACAGGCAACGACGGTCGGTAGTACAGACAGCGATATTGAGAGTTGAGAGATTTGTGACATTTAGCGTGTTTGGAGTGTATAGTTAGTGTGTTATGTAGAGTTTGGTGTCGTGTGTTTAGTGTGTAGTGGAGTCGGTTTTTTGTTTAATGAGTTAAAACAGGAGAAGCTGAATGTGGAGCAGGCAGTGCAGCTCTTCATTCAGCTGGAAGGAGCTCAGGCAGACCTGAGCATTGCCTGCATTTAAATGTAAATAGTTACACATAACTTTGTAAATGTTTCAAATGTATGCACATATTCAGCAAACAACAATTTAAATTTGCATTATATTTGTGGTTTTCACAGTAAAAGAATCTAACTTTTTCTACTCGGATTTTATGTTTTTTTGTGATTTTAGGTCCATTGTGTTAGTTTTTCTCGATTGTTTACACACATTTTCTGAAAGCATACCTCATACTCTCAGAACTCTACACACAAATCAAAAAACACACACACAATGGGGAAAACCCCTCAATTCTCCAGCAAAATGAAACTTTACATTCAAAACAATGTAATTTCTTTTCAAAATGGTATTTTGTTTTCAAATGACACACTAAAACCATCATATGAATAGACATTTATAAGAACCAGTTGAACACTGATGTGCTCAATGTAAAACACTATGATGAATGGAAAATACTCCTTCTCCATTCATCATATTGACTTAGGCCTTTTTTTGTTCAGTGTTACACTTACTACAGACAGTACGTACATAAGTCTGTTGTAAAATATTTGAGAATATTGTTTATATACTCAGAACACACAAATATATGGTAACAAATATATTTTATTTTCCCCACAAAAAACAATGTACAGTGTACATCCCAACTAACACAAGTTGCACATACACTGGTCTAAAACAACAGAAGAATTTACTGTATACAGTTAGAGTAAAAAAAAGAAAAAACTATGTTGCATTCTCTCTTCTGTTTTGCTAAAGCTCTGACAGCTAATTGTAAAACTGCGTGACAGGTGTTTGCCCATGTGATGAGTCAGTGTGCATAGAAGGGCAATTAACTTTGAATGACAGTGTGTTCCTTGTGAAAACAAGAGATTTTCTTCATGAAAATTGTGCCAAATGCAGAGAATTGTGTGTAGTGTTTTGAAAAAAGTGTGTTTTAGAACTGCAATTTGAGTGTAAAGCAGAAATTGTGCTTGTAGTTTAGCAGAATTGGTTCAGGGGGTTGGTGCATGAGTTACATGTTGTGGTCATTGTGTCTCAAGTACCAGTTTTTGTGTGTAAACAACTGAGAAAAACTGTAATACAGTATGTCAAAATGAAAAAATAACTGTACAGTCACACGTGAGGTTGTGCTGACAGTAATGACACCAAGTAAAGAGTTTTTAAGGTGAAATATAATGGCAAAATCAAAAATAGTCAAAAACGGCCAATTATACCCTGGAATATCAGATTTCACAGCAAACCCTGACGTCCCACCTTCAAACAGCCTCATTTGGCCATCAATGAAAAAGCTTCTTAACCTCCCACTTTTCTATAGGAATACATATTTTCTTACGGGCACTGCACTAGTATACAACAAAACAAAATATGCAAAATATATTATAAACAATAATAATATATACAAACAGTAGAGAGACCAGAGTTTTCTGTCAGGCAGAGGTGAGAGAGTTGTTGTATAAAGTGATGGCTTGTGGCAGGTATCTATTTATTACGACAGCGAAGCTGAAGCAGCCTTCCGGAGAAGGTGCTCCGCTGTCTGACCAGTGTGAGTTGGAGAGGGTGGAGAGGATTATCCATGATGGATAACAGTTTTTTCAGTGTCCTCCTCTCCACCACAGCCTCCGGAGTGTCCTGTTTGCAGCCAATCACAGAGCCAGCCTTCCTGATTAGTTTGTTGAGTCTGTTGGTGTCGCTAGCTCCGATGCTGCTTCCCCAACAAACTACAGCAAAGAAAAGTACACTGGCCACCACAGACTGGTAAAAGATCTCCAACATCTTGCTGCACACGTTGAAGGATCTCAGCTTCCTCAGGAAGTAAAGTCTGCTCATCCCCTTCTTGTAGACAGCTTCAGTGTTAGATCTCCAGTCCAGTCTGTGGTTGATGGTAACGCCCAGGTACCTGTAATCCTCCACCGCCTCCACATCCCTTCCCAAAATGTGGAGTGGTTGAAAAGCCATCTTCCTTTTCTTCCTGAAATCTATCACCATCTCTCTGGTCTTGCCGATGTTCAGCTGCAGGTGATTCTGTCCAGTCCACTCCACAAAGTTATCCACCAGTGCCCTGTACTCCTCCTCCTGTCCCTCACTTATACACCCAACAACAGCCGAGTCGTCAGAAAACTTCTGCAGGTGACACGACCCGGTGTTGTACTGAAAGTCAGTGGTGTATAAGGTGAACAGGAAAGGAGACAGTACAGTCCACTGTGGAGCTCCTGTATCACTGACCACCACATCAGACAGAACACTGCCCACACGGACAAACTGTGGCCTGCCTGTCAGGTAGTCAGTCAGTGCGTTTACATGCACAGCTTAGTTGGATTACAGCCATAGTTGGACTATGCTACTTTGTCAGACAACTGCAATTATCTGAGTATACATGCCGGTGAGAAAATCGGATTATTGGGCCGGAGCATGTCATACCCTAGTACGCTAGGTGGCGCTGTACCCATTTCAACTCGTAGTTACAGAAGCACCTCCGGCTGACCTCTTTACGTCACCAGCTGCCTCGGCATTCAAGAAAGATGGCGTACGAAGAGCAAGACGAAGCTACATCTTTTTACACTTCGTATATGGTGTACATGATACAAACTAGGTGCACAATGGCGCTCTTTCTTGCGGTGATTTCGGAGGAAAGATGCCGCCGCCGCCATCCGACTACTTCCGGCTCACGGAAGAACGCAGAACGCAAAAATCCGATCCGATCTGCTGGAATGTATACATGCAGGAGTAATGCGACTATCAATCGAATAATCTGGGTGCTTTAATTCGACTATGAGAAATCCAATCTGGTCCAATTTTATTCAGACTAAGGTGTATACATGCATCTTAAAGATCCGATCATAGTCGGACTAACCCAGTAATTCGGTTTTCTTGAGTGTCATGTAAACGCACTGAGTAATCCAGGAGATCATTGTGTCGTCTACACCCATCACCCGCATCTTCTCCCCCAGTAGCAGTGGCTGAATGGTGTTAAAAGCACTAGAGAAATCAAAGAATGTGATTCTCACAGTGCCTCCTCCACCATCCAGGTGCGAATGGGCTCTCTGCAGCAGGTAGATGACAGCGTCATCAACTCCCAACTGGGGCTGGTAGGCAAATTGCAGAGGGTCTAGGAGGGCTCTCACCTGCGGCCTCAGGTTGGCCAAAACCAGTCTCTCCAGCACCTTCATGACGTAAGATGTGAGGGCCACTGGTCGGTAGTCATTGAGGTCTGATGGTGTTGACTTCTTTGGAACAGGAACCAGGCAGGACGTCTTCCAAAGCACTGGTATTCTCTCCTGACCCCGGCTCAGGTTGTAGAGGTGTTGTAGGACAGGAGACAGCTGGCTGGCACATGTCTTCAGGATCCTGGGGCTAGGGTTAGGGAGGGGAGGAAGCATTTGGGGCAGTGAGGGTGTGTGGGGGTCTGGAGGTGTCAGGGAGACAACAGAAGGCTATGAGCTGAACCCATTGAAGAATCTGTTCAGCTCATTTGCTCTCTCCAGGCTGCCTGATGACTGTCTGCCGCTCACCCCTGGATTTGTGCAGCAAATGCGCTTTATTGAAGTTCAATCCATGATTTCAGGGAGTGAAATTAATCTTGAGACAGGCCGTATGTACTCCCGACCTTGGATGATGACCTTTACACTGTTAACCTTTCCATCCTTCCCAGGGTATGTTTCGGTTATCCTTCCAATAGGCCATGATGACCGAGGATACTGCGGGTCGACAATCAGAACAACCTGACCTGAATCCAGGTTTTCCTTGTCAGATTTCCATTTTTGCCTGGTCTGAAGGCTTGGGAGATAATGCCGAATAAATGCTGTCCAGAAATGATCTGCTAAGATCTGACTGCAACGCCATTTTCTTCTGCCAAGGAGCTCACTTGAAGAATAGATTGCCTGAGGAAGAGAGGAGTCAGGCCGCCCCATCAGCAACATATTTGGTGTGACTGGATCTGGATCAGCAAGGTCAGAGGAGACATATCCAAGAGGTTTTGAATTCAGGATGCCTTCAACCTCAACCAGAACTGTGTGCAAGACTGTTTCTGTTGCTGGTTGCTTTCCCAATGCAACATAAAGGGCCATTTTAACTGATTTTATTTCGCGTTCCCAGCTTCCACCAAAATGTGGGGCAGATGGAGGACTGAATTGGAAATTCACCTGTGTGTGGGCCAATTGCTGCTGTAAGTCTGGTTCCATGGCCTGGAAAGCATTTTGCAGTTCTGACTCTCCTGCTCTGAAATTTGTCCCACAATCGGAGAGGAGTTCAAAGGGTTTCCCTCTGCGTGAGACAAATCTTCTGAAGGCCATTAAGAATGTATCTGCATCCATACTGTCCAGTAGTTCAAGGTGTATGCAGCGAGTTGTTAAACATTTGAAGACTATGCCCCACCTTTTCTCTGTACGACGACCAACTTTCACTATGAAAGGCCCAAAACAGTCCATGCCTGTGGACCAGAATGGGGGCTTTGATAAGCGGAGGCGGGCTGGAGGGAGGTCTGCCATTTTGGGAATGACTGGATTGGCTCTCCATTTCTGACAGTCTTGACACTGGTGTTGATGTTGACGAATAGCTTGGCGGCCACAAGGGATCCAATACCTGCGTCTCATTTCTCCCAGGACATGCTCAGGCCCTGGGTGGAGACGTTTCTCATCATAATGCTTAATAATGAGTTTGGTTATGGGATGTTTTGGGTCCAATATAATTGGATGGATTTAGTCATGGTCAAGGTTCTCTGCTCTTCGAAGCCGACCTCCCACTATGATTAAGCCGAGTTCAGGGTCATATTCAGGAGACAGAGGGAGTAGTTTGCTGCTCTTTGGAACAGATTTACCAGTTTTGAGGGCATTTAATTCCTCAGGGAAACACTCTGATTGGGACCTTTGTAGGAGATGTCTCTCTGAGTTTATATAGCATTCGGCTATGTTTGAGCTGTGGTCTGCTGCTCCATAAAGCACAGTCTTAGTTTCCTTTATTAGGTTATCCCAATTCCTCTGTTTGTTCAGATCAGGGAGTTGTAGGTCATCTGACATCACTGTGCCACAGAACATGGATTTCCTGACTTCCTCAAGAGGTTCTGATTCAGTTGGCACACACGGACTGACTGGCCAGCGTTAGCGTTCAGCAGGAGGAATGGAGGGCCTTGTCTCCATCTGTTTTGCTGGGAGAGCTCTAGGAGAGTTCTGCCCCGTGTTATGTCATCAGCTGGGTTATTCTTTGAGTCAACATACCGCCAGCTCTTCGTGTCGACCAGGGTCTGAATTTCAGCTACTCTTGTACAACAAACACCTTGTAGCGACAGGAGTTGGATGTTAGCCATGATAGGACTGTAGTTGAGTCTGCCCAAAGTGTCACGGATTGTAGGGGAATAGTGAGTTCAGAGCTGAGAAGATTAGCCAGCTGAGCACCGGTTAGGGCTGCACACAGCTCAAGGCGAGGGATAGATAGCTGGCGTTAAGGGGCTATACGAGACCTGGCCATGATGAAGCTAACATGTTGTCGAGCTTGTCCTTAGTCTGAAGGTAGGCAACTGCACCATAGACACGTTCAGAGGCATCACCAAACACATGCATATGGGATTCTGAGGTGGCTGTGCTTGTACAGGGGGATCGATAGCAGCGAGGAAAGTGAATGTCAGGGAGATTTTGCAGTTCCAGCTCCCATGCTTGCCAATTTTTCAACAAGCTATCTGTTTTGATGACATTATCCCATCCTCTTTCCTACTTCCATAGATCCTGTACTAGGATTTTTGCACGTGTTGTAAAGGGAGTCAGATAACCCAGGGGATCGTGTTGGCTTGCCAGCACTTTGTAGATGTTCCTCATTGTAGGTTGATGATAGATGATGGGTCTGGTTTTGTAACTAAGTGTGTCTGTCAAGCAGTTCCATTGGAGGCCTAGTGTCCTTTCTTTGGGGTCTCCCTTTTCTGAGAGCCACAGCTCATTCGCTTTGGACTTTGCCTCGGGTGGAAGATGATATATTACAGCTGGATTATTACTAGCCCATTGTCTGATGTCAAAACCACCATTTGCCAGCAGGGATCACATTTTGTCAACTAGTGACTTGGCTTCATGACAGGAATGGAAGCTTTGGAGGCAGTTATCAACATAAAAACATTGTTGGACAGATTGAAGGACCTCCTCATTTCCATCGCAGTGATCTTGAACATGTTTGTGGACTGCGTAGGTGGCACAGCATGGGCTACAGGTTGTTCCAAAGGGCAAGACTTGCCACTCATACACACTAGGCTCCTGGTCTAGTTGCATCCCTCTCCATATGAAACGCAGCAGAGGTTTGTCCTCATTCAAAAGGCATACTTGATGAAACATACCTTTGATATCTCCACAGATGGCAACAGGATGTTGGCGGAACCTAAGAAGAACTCCAAGCAGAGAGGGACCGAGTGTTGGGCCAGGCAGAAGACATTTGTTTAGACTTTGTCCCATGTACTCAAAGGAGCAGTCAAATACAACTCTGTATTTGTTGTTGTGTTCGACAATGTGATGCGGGAAATACCAGGTTTCCTTTGGTTGGTCTGCTCACTTGGAATCCTTTGAATGTAGCCAGACTGCACAAGGTTATCCATTTCCTCTTGATATTTATCAGACAGTTTGAGGTCTTTGACTAGGCGTTTTTCTGTAGCACAGAGACGGGGCAAGACAGCTTCCTTTGGAGCTTTGAGGACAGGAATATTAGGAGCTCTAAGCAGTGGAGTGGCATAGCGCATTACACCATCTATATCTACTCTAGTTGTCTTAGAATAGAGAAGATCAAGAGCTATTTTGTCATGTTTTGACCTTGTGACTGTCTTTTCATTCATATAGGGCAAAGTATCAATCTGCCACAGTCTTTCAACATTCCTGAGCAGTTCGCTTTTCAAGCAGGTAAAGGCGGAGGAGAAAGTGTGCTGGGTTTGGATTAAACTGGCTGGTCCTTGGAGAGCCCATCTTAGCCTGATGTGTACTGCCAGTGGGCCACCAGGGGGTCCAATGACTATTGGCTCTGTTGCTGTGATGAGATGGGCATAGTCTGAGCCGATGAGGACGAGAGGACATACGTGATCAATAGACTGTAATGGGATACCTCTGAGATGATGACATTGCTCTTGTAGCTGCTTCACGGGGTATGTGTGTTCTGATAGTCCAAGATTCTCTGCAGTGAATGCTCCATTGATAACGTGTCTTACTTCTGGCTGGCCAATAGGGGAGATTTCAAAGGAGACGGATGCTCCATCCAATTGCACTATATAATGTCTTACTGTGCGTAATGAGATGGTTTCGGGCTGTGTTGCGAGGCTCAACTGCTGGACAGCTTGGGAGAGCAAGATAGATCTATCTGCACCATCATCAAGGACTGCATAAGTTTTAAGCGTTTGTTCACCATTGTGGATGCATACATTCACAACCTTCAGCATTACTTTATAGGAGCGATTAGGTTTGTCAATGTAAAGGAGCTCAGAGGGAGAGGATGTCAACATCACTGTGGCTGATTTAGTAGTCAGGTGAATCTCTTTACAGATGTTACACGGCCTCTTTAAGGTGCATTTGTCCGCTTTGTGCATTCTCCCACATTTGCTGCATCTTTCTGTCTCTCTAATCCATTTGTCAATGTCCAGTTTAGAGAGTTTTTTAAACTCTGTGCATGAACCAAGGAAATGGTCTCTAATGTTAAAGGTAGGGACAGTAAGGCTTAGGTTTAATGTTGACATTCACCTTTTCCTTTGTGTATGCTCTCAGTGGGCCATCTACATCAGATGTTGACAGGTAGATAGCGGAGGCTTGTCTGGAGGGCTGGCGTTTCCCAGCTTGAGGTCTTTTCTGTTTGTGAAGCTCTACAGCCCTCTCTGATATGTGTTTGGCTCTCGATTTTAACTGAAGCCAAGTTGAAAGGTCAAGGAGGGAGTAAGTTTTAGTTGTCTGCCCAGTCAGAATGCCACGATTAATGCAGTGTTCAACAAATCCGTCTCGATACTGTACAGGGAGTTTACTGAGGAGTCTGTCAACATGTGAGCCACATCTTAATTCAGACCCATTAGTGCCCTCTAGGGACAGCAGCATTCCCACCAGAGCATGGACAGAAAGAGAAAAATCATCAACGGCCTCTGCATCACCTATACGAATGATTGGGGAATTTAATATCGTTCCAGTTTCACTCTGAACCAGCAGCCTTGACTGACCATACCTCTCCTGAAGTGCTTGGAGGGCAGGGGAATATGGTCTCACATCGTGCATGCTGGACCTGGCCAATTAATTGGCTCCTGGGTGCTGAAGATGTTCCAAGAGGACCTGATATTTATATTGCTCAGTAAGATGGGGATGATTGTCCAGGAGGTTATCCAGGGCCATCTTCAGAAGGGCAAAATCACTCTCTCAACCACTTTTAAAAACAGGAAGCGAGGGCTTTGGTATCCCATAAGCGGAGGCCATGATCAGATCCATAGCGTTGGGGGTTTGGATTGACGAATGCACATATTGTGGCTGCTGGGATGACATGTTTTGCATTGGTGGTAAACTCCCAGTGAGGGCGGGCTGTCCAGGGCCCAGCATGGATGCAGAATGGTCAGGGGCTTGGGCCGTGACTGGAGGTGTAGGTACATGGTGAAGAGAAAGGGGAGTTTGTATCGCAGGTGCAGACACAGGAGGGATAGATAATGGAGTAAATTGAGCAGTAGCAGTGGGAACCTGAATAGGGGCTGAGCCTCCCTGTAGTGGTTGAGGCACTGGAAGAGTTTGAGAGGCACTGGGATAGCCAATTTGAGAAAGCAGAGGAGTTGAATCAAAGTGAGACTTGGCGTATCTCATGTTTGAAGGGGCAGGAGTATATATTTTGGAGGGAGGCAGACCATAAAAGGAAGCAGTGGCTACGTATTCTTGAAGAGATGGGGGAGTTAGGGCAGAAGCTCCAGCAGGGTGAACATCCTTTGAGATATTTTGTCTAACAAAGTTAGACACAAGCTGGGCTGACTCAAGTTCTTGCTCTTTAATACGTATGCGTCGATTCATTTCAACCACTCTGACAATTTTCTCTCTCTTCTTGTGTGCATCCTCTTGTCTTTGCTGAGCAGCTCTGGCTTCCTCGTCAATCAATTTACATTCTTTATCAAGCTCCTCATCCTCCTGTCTTTTCCTTTTTAGCTCCTCCAGCTCATCTCTCTTCTTCTTCTCCTCCAGAATGCTGGCTTGGAGATCACTTAAATTAGAAACGTTACTGCCTCTGGAGTGCCTACTAAATTGTGATGCTGTAGGGAGACTAGAAGCTGACTTGGAACCATGAGTCTTCTTGCTATAAGCACTACGAGAACCATGGGACCGTGTGGATTTCCTTTGCTGTGGTAGATTAATTCCATAGTAGTCAGGGGGGTGCTTATGCCTCTTGGGTCTAGCTCCTGGACCCTGGGTAATTGGTTTTGTGAGATGGCTATCAGATATGACATGAGATGCTGATGGCAAAGAGGTAGCTAGTGGTTCAGGTGGAAGGACAGGCTCTGTTTGGGAAGCAGGTGAAAATGGCCTAGGTGATGTTTGAGACAGTACGGGGGGAGCCTTATCCATGTAAGGCTGGGTTATGTCTTTGTCACTTTGGCATCCATCCATATATTCAGTAGAGGGAGCCTGAGCTTCATCAGTGAACTCATCAACAGGGTTAATACCATCAGTCTCTGAATCAGCCATTTTAGGTCACTGTCTGGAAAGTGGCTCAGTATCCGGCTCGAAGGACCATTTGTTGTATATATAATGGTTCTAACTGGAGCCACAAACCACCAGGAAACACGAGTTGCAGTCAGTTCGTCTTGTTTATTTTCCCAGAATTATGTGAATGTTGGCATTATAGTTCTTCCTGGACGATTGCCATGGTTCTAGACGAAAGAGAACAAATTACAATATTTGCCCAAACAAATTACACATCCAGCTCCAAATGATGTTAAATACTTGTAAATTAGGATACAATTCATATTTCAAATAATATATTTCATAATACAAATGAAACAGATAACATGCTACTTACAGTGAGGGATTTCAAATACACATGGCAAGCTCAGGAGAGCACCAACACACACTCAGCCTGGTAAAAGTATGGAGACAAAGAGGAGGGAGGCCTCATCCAGTCCTCTATTTATAAAGTGGGAGGAACAGTGGGAGGTGCTTGCATCACTATTGCTGGTCTCCTTGTTACAGACCACTGACATGAAGGGGGAGCAAATCTACAGTTTCTAACACCTTACGCCCAGTGATCTGCTTCATACCAGTCCACACATCCCTCACATTGTTCTGCTGAAGTTTGGCCTCCAGCTTCCTCCTGTAGGTGTCTTTACAGGTCCTCAGCATATCCCTGAGTTCATGCTGCACTCTCCTCAGTTCTTCCCTGTCTCCAGACCTGAAAGCCTTCTTCTTCTGGTTAATAAGGGCTTTCAGGTCATTGGTGATCCACGGCTTATTATTAGGGAAGCGGCGTACAGTCCAGGTTGGCATGGTGGTGTGTTCACAGAACCTGATGTATTCTGTGATGCAGTCGGTCATGCTGTCGAGATCCTCCCCATGTGGCTCAACGAGTGCATCCCAGTCTGTCAACTCAAAGCAGTCCTGTAGTGCATCAGCAGCCTCCTGAGTCCACCTCCTCACACTCCTAGTGTGGACAGGCTGCCGCTGAACAAGAGGGACATACTTAGGGGTCAGCAGAACCAGGTTGTGGTCAGATCTTCCAAGCGGGGGGAAGGCAGTGGGACTGTATGCATCCTTAGCATTTGCACATAAAAGATCCAGTGTGTTACAGTCTCTGGTGGGGCAGTCAACATACTGGTGAAATGTTGGGAGGGTTTTGTCCAGTGAGACATGATTAAAATCCCCAGTGATGACAATAAATGCGTTAGGATGCTGCGTCTGTATCTGGGCAACAGCGGAGTGGATGACGTCACAGGCCACCGCTGCATCAGCTGAAGGAAGAACGTACACACTGATGATGATGGCGGACGTCAATTCACATCTCCACAGTCAGCAGTTCAATGTCCGGGGTACAGAGACGTTCCTTCACGTGAACGTGTCTGGGATTACACCACCTCTCACTCACATACAGTGCAATCCCTCCTCCTTTCTTCTTTCCGCTGCTTGGCGTGGGCGTCTCCTCCGCAGCTCCTTCAGGACCTCAGGTCTGGCTCCGGGCAGCAGTGCAGGTTCACACAGCAGTGCAGGTTCACACAGCGCAATCAGCTGGTCGCGTGTGTAAACAATGCGCTCAATGATGCGCTCCTGACCCTCCGTTGCTAGGGTGAGCAAAAACATCATACAAAGTGCTACAAAAGTTTAAAAAAGGAAAGTGTCCATCTTCTCACGGTCTCTGGAGAAGAGCTGCCAAAAATCACATCGAAAATCAAAACAGAAATACAAAAAAACTACGAAAAGCTTGGAAGCCCACGGGAGCTGCTGCAACAGGCTGCCACCTAGTACGGCGTCAAAGCAACGTAGCATAATTACCCTTACTCAGTGTTGGACACCAGGCATTGTGCTGTACACATCAACGCTTAAATATAAAAGTGGCTGGTAGATTTTAAAATTGACCAGCCACAGTGGCAGGTGGACAAAAAAGCTCATTTCCATCCGTGGTGTGTGTGTGTGTGTGTGTGTGTGTGTGTGTGTGTGTGTGTGCGCGCGCGCGCGCGCGCGCGTGTAAGGGCCTCTAAGAGTCTGGCCCAAGGGCCTCTGAATTCTTAAACCAGCCTTGGGTCTAGAGCATGCGTGGGTGGGACTCCTGGGCCTCTGTAGCCTCTCAAAAGGCCATTGGGCCAGGTATTCTTTAGACAGACAAGCCACTGGGCCAATCAGCACCTCTCTGCTGAGTCTGCAGCTGAGCACTGTGGGCCGAGCCGATGCATGTCTCTCTCCCCGGGCCGGGAGAGTTACAATAGTTACCAAGGCGAGGCATGGTAAAAAAAAGGTAAATAAATAAATAAATAAATAAAAATAAAATAAAAAAACGGCCGTCCATCGGCCCATTAGTGACCGGCCCACCGGGAAAAGTCCCGGAACTCCCGATGGCCAATCCACCCCTGGCTCAGGGGTGAGTGGATAATGACTGAGTTTACCTGTTTCTACTTCTTTTCTTTTTAATATTGATTGTGAATTTGGCTCTCTAACTAAAGTGTACTATTACAAAAAAAAAACAAACACTGGTGTCTGTTTTTAGAATGTTTTTAATTCCCACTTATTCCCACGATGATTGGTTTTGACTCTTTGGTCATTATTTAGATCTTTCTGTTCGGCTCGTCTCTGTATCTACAGGGAGAGTAGCATTAGGAGGCATGGTGCCAGTCAACTTTTCGTGCCCTTGAGTTTTCCTTTATGTGAGGCTGTTTTAATACATCTAATGTATAATTTTATGTGTGACTTGGATGAGTCTGAGAAAAGCATCATAGAAGATTTAAGCAGGTCTAAGAACAGCTGCTCTCAGCTCTCAGCTTCATCCAGGTTTAGAAAACACTGGTGACATACTTTTTAACTTGTTTTATTAAATGACGAATTCTTATGACTTTATCTTGTGAGTTTTATTTTTCCTTCCTGCTGTAGACCCTCTTGTGAGTCTGAAATAAAGGTTGAATTGAACAAAACAGAATAGAATCAAAGAAAAGGTGACATATAGAAACATATTTTTATTAGTATTTCGCAATCAGTGCTTGTTATCAGAGTTGATTATTCAGTAATTATGTGATACCATAAATAAACAGGAAATTAAGTCTGAATAGACAAAGTGGTTCAAAGTGAAGGTTAGATGGTTAGAAATCTATATCAGTATCTCCCTGCAACTTACAGGAATTTACAAATTTCAACTTATTTTATAAGTTCGACTGCACTGGACCCACACAAAGGAAGTGGAAATTGCATCATTAGGTGATCAGAAGGTTAGTATTATATAGCAATATCTACTTGCAACTATAGAATTTACTGTACTTGATTATTCCCTATATCAACCGTTACGATGTAACGCCACATTTTAATTTACTTCCGTTCATGTAAACTCCGACAAAAGAGCAGCCAGCCTAGCTGACCGGTGTGCGGAGTAATAATTAGTAGCAGTGAAGAGTTCAAGTGAAGGCTTGTAGCAGAACGGCCAAGACGGTCATTTTGGCCGTTTTCAAATATGTGCAATAACTTTGTCTGTATTTTAATTTAGAATTGTCTTTTGTGTAATTTATATAAAAACTAAGACAGTATGATGTGTTTTACCTATTTCGGCCATAAGCGGTCATATTGACCGCACATCATTTCACAGGGTTTCATATTTACATAGTTTGTGCTTCTTTGCGAATTTGCTTGTAAGTGAATTATTATACAGTTGTATTATCTCGCCTGGTTGGCACCATGGACACACAAAACGGGAGTTCCCCCTCGGTGAAACAGCGAGCGGAGCTGTTCGGTGCTGAAGTGACGCGACTCTGGCTGTGTACCAGGGAAAGCCGAGGAAGAATATCTGCATCCTGAGCACCTGCACACAGGTGTGGGCACCTTTAGTGGGGCGAAGGCAAAACCAGAGTCTGTGATGTACTACAACAACACCAGGTACGGCGGGGAAGCCTCGGACCAGATTCGAGGGCGTAGGCCTACTCCGTCAAAGGCGGTACAGAGGATGGCCAGTGGCGGCCTTCTGCAACAACCTGCAATTATGAAATTCTGCAGCGCCTCTCTGAATAAGAACGTCTTTATCCTGTCACTGCTTGTGTCTTTCCACAGTGCCGGATCCGTAGTCATCACGTACCACTCCTGCATTTCTGGTTCAGCTTCGGGGGCCGCCGGTCCCAGCGGCGTTGTCCCTGCAGTTCCCTGCTGTCATCCGTGGCGTCATCCGTAGCATTGTCCGCGGTATCACTCACGGGATCATCCGCGGTATCAGTGGCCTCACCACGGCCGTCAGGCTGGTCAAAGATGCGGGTGGGGCCGCCGATGAACAGGTGTCTGTCACTGTCTCAGTCGAGGGCGAGGCACCCCGCTGTGGATGAGCTGGTGAAGTGGAGGCATCTGCCGGGTAGCGGTCCTGCTCTTCACTGTCGCTGATGCCGTCAACATTCTCATCCTCTATTGCTGGCTCTCCACTAACGTTTAAGCTCCCACAAGATTTAAAGTTAGATGCGGTGAAAAAGCTTGAGATGTTCGGAATGCTCTGCCGGAGTTGCAAATGTCTTTTATCCCTCTCCTGTTTTGCTTTTAATTTAGAGACCTCTCCCACCGATTTAATCAGTTATATTAGTTATATTTTTATTTGCAAATAAATCGGGTAGGCAATAACTTTGTAATTCATCACAAACTTAATGAGGTCTACTCACAAGGAGGGAAAAAAAAGTGAACGGAGGACTCTGGGAGTCCGAGGCCCCCCGGAGCTCGAGGCCCCCGGGCCGCGGCCCAGACGGCCCGGTTCGGGATCCGGGCTTGTCTAGACCCCCCGTCTTCCAATCACTTTTAATGATGAGGAGTTGATGATGAGAGAGAGAGCGAGAGAAAAAAACAACAACACACCAGCACACGAAAAACAAAAATGGAGAAGGAAAGTAAAAAACGCAAAGGCGGTGCGGAAAAATTGAGGGAAAGGAAAAGAAAAGCTCCAGCAGCACAGGCTGCTAAAAGTAAAACAACTCCACAGATGTCTGCTGCAGGGGCCGGCCTGGCCGGGGCGAGCAGCACCGATGCTGCAGCTTCAGCAGCGGGTCCTTCACGTGAGTCTGACAGTGAGTCTGAAGAGAGTGAGGCTCCATTACCACTGACTGCCCTGATGGTGCAGGAGGAGGCTGAAAACATAAGTGTTGAGGAAGACTCTCCACCATGTGAAGGAGGTAGTGATACCGTGGTAAGCAGGTATGTGCCTTCTAGAATGGTGTGGATAAACATTCATTAAAATAAATGGTTCAGAACGGTTGCTTAACTGTCTATGAACTTTACTTGACATAATAAATAGCAAACTCTGGATGGTGTGGTGTGTTACAACTAAATCTAGTTATCTAAAGTATTGGAAAACAATAACCATATTCATATACTATCCTGATTAATTGATTAGTTGCTTTTATTAACCACTTAAGCCTTATTTCATATTTTCATCAAAGGATGCCACACAAAGTTGCAGATCTACAAGCTTACAACTCACATGTTGCAATGTGATGTGTTTTGAGCATGTAGATCTGCTATTTTCACAGTTTGTGATCCTTTCTACCTATAATGACATCCCCCAGATCAGGTCACCAGAGTTAAAGTGTTTAAAGTGCCAACATGCACCTTTCTTCGTGCCCACACTCCAATTTGGTCATGAAGGACATTGAGCTAACAACTTAACAAATATGTCTGCTTTACATATATTTTTCAGTCAGTGTTTATGGTTTATTGTCCTTTCAACAGTTTAACATTATACAGTTAAAATTAATAAAACACTGATTAACTACTGTTACAATAAAACATCTGCATACATATTACTCATGATGCAGTACACAAATTACAAGTATTTCCTCTTATGTCATGTTTCATTGACTATACATTATGTTGAGCTGTATTGTATTTCTAAAATAAAATTAGTGTTTGTCCATTTTTCCGATCATTATACTATTGTTTTCCATACTTTAGCCAACTAGCCAAAGTTCTGATTGCATGCAGACTCATTATGTGCATGTAATCTTGTTCAAACTTAACCTATTCCACACTATTCCTCTACTTTTCATGTCCAGGTTTGTGATAGGCGACAGGCCCAGTACATCATCTCCTGTGGAGATGATCTCACCAGAGACCCCAAGCAGCCCAGTGAGCCCACCCACAGATTATTTCACCCATCCCAACCCAGACACCCTTTCTCCAGTATCCTTCTTAAGAGCAAGTGAGCAACACACTGTGTAGTTCTGATTTATTTTATTGAAGGCTTCAGAATATAAAGGGATATTGTTTAGTATAGTGGTGTTATTAAGAGCTTGTGTGTTTGTATGTACATCAACGAGGCGAGTTGGCACAATATCTGCGCACGGATTGTAGTGGGCCGGTCTGGACCAAAAAGAACAGGGCCACATGTCATTTTTGTTCCAGTCCACCCCTGCCCTGAGCTGCTGGAAGTGTTCCACAAAACATTTCTGGAGCTTCACAAGTGTTGCAGCATTTACTGGCAAAATACTAAAAAAGAAAAGAAAAGAAACAATATTAGCTATAAGATAGACATCGTTTGGAATATTACTTTCCTTTACCACAGACTAACATTTATTATTATGAGGACCGTCCAGAAGTTTTTTGTGTGTTTAAAAAATAAAAATAAAAAATGACACGTAAATGCGACAAATTCAACCATTGGGGTTCGGACTCACCCATAAGCACTTTAGTTGATTAGTTCAGTTTAGATGTGCCTGAAAAGATCTGTTTGCAGAAACGTGCAGCCTGTCTCGTTATTGACTATTACTTATTGATCCGACAGCTGCCCCTCGTCGGCGGCCATCAGTGAGACACAAGCTGTGTGTCAATTCAGGGTCTGCACACTCAAGGACCCGCCCTATGCGGTCTCACCAAGTGAGTGCACTTTGGTGCGCCCTGCAGGCCGCGTCAGCCTGTTGTGAAATGGGACGGTCTACCCTTTGGAGCATTTCCTGGTTGCGTCACCAGATGTTCCCGCCCCTACCTGCATGTCACTATTTCTGCAGCCCAGGTCCGCGAAAGTGACAAGAAGAGTAAAGTTTGACTGTCAAATATGTTTGAGGGTTAGTAACCCTTTTTAATCCTCCTGCTTGTGGAGGAAGAGGAGAAGCAGCTCTGGTTTATCTCCGGCTGAGAGGACCGTGGAGAGGTAAACCTGTTATTGATCCCACAGTAATGTTATCAATATTATCATTATTAGCTAGCTAACAGTTTGGGGTCATTAACATACCGATACATTACGTTAATGCTGACATATAAACTGCTGATCACCACATATGGTTTTATTTTGATTTTAAAGGCGTTATTCCTATTTAAAGTGTTTGGTAGATATTTTTGTTTGTTGTAATGATTTATAATAATAATAATAATGATAATAACAATAATAATAATAATAATAATAATAATAATAATAATAATAATAATTATTATTATTATTATTATTATTAATGTTATGAAATTATAATTCTTGCCTCTTTCTCAAAACATTCTTAGTGACATTGCAGCCCTGGATGGAGTCAGAACTGCAGACCCAGTTGATGGACGATGTGGTGGACAGAGGAGACTGGACCCCCAAACACCCTGAGTACCGACCCAGATGATGTCCCACTGACACCATCCAGCCCAGCAGCACTGCAGGGACTCCTGCTCAGCCTGTTACTGTCCATCATCTCTAACTGTTTTAATATTGTTTTTAATAATAGTTGTTTTTGTTAATAGTTAATAATAATCTGTAAATAGTTATTTATGCTGTAATTTTGTAAATAGTTGTAAATGTTAAGACCTTAATAACAAAAGAAAACATTAAATCCCTTGTTGTCACTGAAAAGTAGCACTTGATGCCGTTTGCTGTTATAAATTGTACTTAAGCTGTAAATACTGAATGGAATAGACAACGTGCAACAATACAACAATATTTTATTTCATGAATTATATAAAATGAACAATTATGAACAAATAATATAAAAAGAACCCATACATTAACTAAATAACAACAGCTATAATGTAAGGATTGTCCTCTGGAGCAGAGAAGATCCTCTTCATCCTCTCTGCAGCCTCATGTCCTCCTTCATCCTCCTCGAAGTAAGAGAAAAGGTAAACACAAGATCACATAAACACAGCGATGCAAAGATTTACAAAAAGTGACATCAGGACCGACAAATCGGCTATTTATTATTTATTATTATATATTATTGCCTTACTCCCATCCATCCAGCCGGCGGAATGTTTCGCCCTGTGACAGCTACAGTGTGTAGGACAGACTAGAGAACCGGACTGGGGGCGGGAAGGTGAGGCCGTCATGGAACTTGTTGCACACTCAGCCCAGTGGGTGGCACACATCTCTTCTCTCCTACTCCCAAGTTTTTCCACATCCTGTGTATAGCCTCCCGTTGCTGCTTTCCTTCAGATGCAACTTTTCACAGCTCACCGTGTGATTCGTTAGGTTAGCTTTCACCATGTTTTCCCCCTCAAAACGAAGAGCCCTCGGCGGCCTGTGTATGCTCAGCGCGCTGCTGCTGTGTGTTTCCGCGGAGAAAGTGTTCGAGAGCCGCTCCGGGATGATCCAAGAGCTCCGAGCAACACTGGCTGACCTAGCCGGAGAGGGAAGGTCTTATTTAGGCAGGCTGGCCGGGGAGCAGACGGTGCTGTCGGTACAGAAGGTGAGAGAAAGAAATAAGGAGTTGAGTGTTGCGGTGTGCGGCTCGCCGAAGAGGCTACAGTAAATATGCATTGGTCTGAAATGGGAACGAAATGGTGATGAGGATATAAGTTACAGCTAGTTCATTAACGGCATTCAAATTCCATAAGATCACTGTATGCGTCATAATATTCATACAGGCCTAAGTTTTGGTCAGATAGAGGGAAAGTTGCCCTCTGCCATGTTGTCTGATGTAAATGGGTTACTTCCTGGTTCGAGTCAAGGAACCTATGAAATAAGGAAGGCTAATTACGTCACTGAATCTCGCTTTGCAGAAAATGAGAGAACGTGCTTCAGACAGGAGGTCAGCACCTGACCCCCCACTTTACACCGAAAACAGGAGCTTTTCCTGAGTGAAATCGAGTGACAAACAAGGTGTCAATGAAACGAATCAGGTGTCACTGAAGTGCGTTCATTAATTTTCTGGAGGCGTTTCTTTATCAGAAGTAATACAAAGTAGATACAGTATGTTGTGTATTACTCTGCTTCATAATGACCCTGCCTTCTTTTTAAGGTTCCTTGGTTCGATTCCTTTCACTCTAAGGTCACTGTCGGTAAAACAGGCTGATTTCACTGTTTTAACCATGTGTCCTGGTAAAACCTTAGATATTCAGGCCTAACCATGACCTGCCCTCCAGGCTTTCTCTCAGGTTCTGCGTGTTGTGGCAGGAAGTTTGGCTGGGGGTCTGAACGTGCTCCTACAGTATGTTTCACACTTCCTGCAGGCAGCTGGAATTCAAGGTAAGCACACACACACGCACACACACACACACACACACACACCAACCTCAAACTGTTCTGTCCATCACCAGCATATTTAACTTCTTTTTCATAATTAATTTCAGTGATAATAACAATATGCTAATCAAATAAATTAGATCCTGTGAGCACAGTAACATCACTAAATACACAAGTCAGTCTTGACAGAAAGGCAGCTATTCAATGTGGGACAGTATACATTAAGAAGTATTAACATGTAGGCTATGATAGTACATTAGAACAAAAGGAAATAGATTAATTCAAAAGAAAGCATTGTACAGAACAAAATTAAAACACGGATTCTGTTATTTATAATTCAGTGTTATTGTAGAGCTGAAAAGATTAGTTGAGTGTAAGACAAATAATCAATAATTTTGAGGATCATTAATTGTTTGAATCAGTTTGTGAGGAAATCTCAAATGTCAAATTAGCTATGTTTCTTTGTATTGTGTAACAATAAATGAACATTTTTGGGTGTTCTTGACTTTTTTTGCAAACAAAACTGTTGATTCATGGTGGAGTGTTGATGATGAGTTCAGGAGCCTCACAGCATGGGGACAGAAGCAGCTCTGTAGTCTGGTGGGATGGCAGCAGATACTTCTGTATCTTTGGGTGAACAGACTGTGTCTGGGTGGGTGTTGTCTTTAGTATCTTTGGGCTCTGTGCAGACATCTCACTTCACTGGTGACACTGATGCTCTGTAGATGGTACCAGTGATGTTTAATTGCAACCAAATCTTGTCTGGTGTACGTACTGAAACCCAGATTAATGTTAATGTGTCATGCAGTTTGTTCTGCTATAGGGGGAGCTAAAGTAAGTAAGAAAGGCAAAATATTAGTTCATACACCACACTACAACAAGGAAGCAGCAGGTGCTGCAGGGCAGTTGAAAGAAAAGCTCTGGCAGCTTCCAGCAGCCACACTGCAGTTTCTCCAGGAAATGCACAATCACATTCTAATCAGAGATTGCAGTATAACATAACTACATTTTTCTCTTTGCCCTGTCTTGCTGTCCTTGCGTTCCTGTTTTCCACAGCTGGCTTTCCCATCAACAAAGTGACTCCAGAGGGTCTAATCTTCGTTGCCCAGTGGGTTCTTGTGGCTGTCATTGGCTACTGGCTGCTCTCCTTTGCCTTCCGATTGGTTGCCTCCACTCTGAGGCGGACTCTATGGCTGCTGAAAGTGAGCATGGCTTTGATGTGTTTTGGACTCATCCTTAGCGACCGCAGTGTGGACACAGAAACCACAGCCATCCGAATGGCTGTCCTGGTGTGTGTCTGTGTCCTGATGGGCGTCGGCACTTCAAGGGGCTCTGCTGCGGCTGATAAAACTGCTCACCTGGAGGAGCAGGTGAAGATCCTGGAGAGGCGGCTGAGACAGATGGAGAAGTGGAGGAGGACGGAGGAGTGAAGAAGGGATTGAAAGAAGTCAGGTGTTCTTCTGTGTGTCTCCTACCTCACGCCACATATGCAGATGATGGAGCACTGCTGTCTTCTGGGATGGAACTTTAAAGAAGACATTTTTCTACAGCTTGATGTTTTCTATATATGGTGTTCAAAAAGTAGATTTGTTAATCACACAATATAATGACTTAGTCATGTCTGGGAGCAGGGATTTGTTGTACTACATGTTTCCCCGTGTTCAAGCAGGAGATACGAAAGTTTTGGGTCCAGTGCTGTCCATCCTTTTACTACATTAAAGAAATATTTTGGTAAATACTTGTATTAGCTTGCTTTTATGAAGTTTGGTGTGAAGATTGAAGTCTGCACGGATGCGTTTAGCCTAGCTTAGCATAGACTGTTAGCAGTGGGAAACAATGAGCCTGGCTCTGCTCTTGTATATTACGATTACTTATCTGTAGATAAACAAAAATATAAAAACAGTAAGTTGTGGTTTTAGGTTGAGTTACTTGTTGCAATGATTTCTTGTCAAACAAGAAATGTATTCACCCGCCCTGCAGTATAACAGGAACAATACAAATGCCCATTACTAGTAATCAAGAAGACCGATAATCAGTTTTTGGAGCTGACATGCATTTGCGGTAAAAATGAAAATCTTGGTGTCAGTTTTTAGAATAACCAGTGATGGAATGTAACCAAGTATAACTTACTCAACTCAAGTACATTTTTGTGAGTGTTTCCATTTTCTCCCACTTCATACCTTCTAAACTTTGATGTGTAGCCAATCAGATAGTGTTGTGGGCAGGACATTGAGTGACACCATAGAGTGGTGATTCCAAACAAAAAAGGAATGCTGCATCACAGATGTGGCCTGATGCAGCCCGCCCCCACAACGTGAGTCATATTTTCCAGATTGGCGTCCGAAAGCCCACAGAAAATAGGCACAGGCTGTTTCTATTTAGTTGTGGGCTTGCTTGACATGGATAGCGCATTGATGTTTTCTCAAGTATAGAATTTGCAAATGTACAATGTTACCCACTTCATCATAAATGCAAAAACTCCCCAGCTGGATATGCTATGACTAGTTCCATGAGAGCAGTTCTATTTTTAGTTAACATATGTCCTCCAAATTTCTTGTCAAGCTCCAGTGACATAACTCTGGTTTTTAGCAAAAGTATCGAGCAGACCTCCTCTGGAAGTTGATCACCATCTTCTTTGTTTTACTGGTGCAGGTGTTTGCATTTGCACCAGTTTACGAAGTAGTTGATGACCCCCCTATATTCCTATTTGTTCCCCTCAGACACACATCCAACAATGGCTTTTTCATGAGGGAACTTTTGGAGGTGGCTGTTCACAGTGTTTGGCGTGAAGTCCATGTGTACAGGGTGAAAAGTAAGGTCGAGAGCACCCTACCCTGAGGGGCTCCCGTACTGCGCAATACCACATCTGAGACACAGTCCTTGAGTCTTGAGTTATAGAAGACTACGTGAGTTTAACAGACTGTCAGACTGCACCAGCTAAATGTACAGGTCTGTGTAGAGTGACATCTTTTGTTTTATCATATCCATCCATTAGTGCCTGAAATTCACAATGTCAGTCTGAAGATATACTTTTGGATTCAACATGTTAGAGAATGCTCCCAGACTGCTTCTAATGGAGTGCTGGACATGTTTTAGACCCCTTCTCTAATGACATAATTGAGAGGAGGCTGTGTCCAGCAGTCATAGTAACTTTCTGAAACTGACAGTCCTTCCCATTCTCACAATCATTGGTCATTTGTGTGGTGCTGGGAAAGAAAGCAGGGTTTGAACTTCTCTCTCAAGAACTCGTTTTCATTGTTTGCACAACTACTTCTGTGACCTTTCATGCGAACAAAAAAGAATGCCGTCAATGACATTTGTACAATTACTAGCATCAAGATTAGACATGCTTCGACAGAGCCATTCAGAAAAGGTATGAACACTTTGGCCTTTCCATGAAAGATGACTGTCTGATGATATCTCAGGAACACCTTGAGGGAATTAGTTCAAATTTGGCGTGCAACCGGTGTCAACCTCACACATTTTTTTTGTCCATAACTTAAGAATTCATATAATAATTTTGAAAAAATTCACACAAATGTCTAATGGGATGAATTAATAAAATGTTGTATCCAAAAGGTCAAAGGTCAACTTCACTGTGACATCCTGATAATCTGCAGAAACGCTTTTCTGGCCATTATTAAACACTATAACTGAATAGAAGGCAGACTGTGACCATATTTCACATATATGGAATTGATGACAGTACTCTTGACTGTATGTGGTCACTGAAACAGTTTCATCTTTCAAATGCCACTGTAGCTTTGGGGAGGATCTGTCTGACCGGTTAGGGACGGGGTAAATAAAACCACACTTTAAGAGGAAGGGGGACTTGGGTGGTCACACAAATACTTCTGCAAATAGTTGTGTTTGCCTGTTAAAAGCTACAGAAAACAATATACCTTTACAATTTGGGATGGGCTAAGAGGACAGGAGAGTCATTTCCCAACCAACCAGTCCTTTACATGGATATTAATTCCATTGGGTTTATTAACAATATCTTATAAAATGGTCAGCTAGCACATTCTCTCTCCCGTAAAATAATTTTAATGGTGAATTTCTCCAGCAGCCATATTCAGAACCACAGAATTTAACTTTATTCATGAGTTGATACACACTTGCATATACATGTACAGTTGAAAGAGGTATAAAATGAGAGGTAGGAAACCATTGTCAGTTCATCCGCAAAAAATCCAGAGGTGTATATGTAACTATAGAGACCAATATACCATACGACAGAGTCAGTTTGGAGACTCTACAACTTCATCAACACCCATAAATTCCAACTACAACTACACTTTTAATACATATATATACATTTACACAAAAACTATTTAAAAAAAAAAACATGTGAACAACAGTTTATCTCATCCATATGTGTGTAAGGGACACAAAGATAAAAAAAAAACAGGACCTAATGTTTCTGCAGAGGCCAAAGTCACCTTCACATTGACAGATGAAAAGGCACTCACTGTGTTCAGAGTATCAACTGAAGAAATATTGTATGAGTTTTCAGTCATTAAACTAGCTATTTCAGTAAAAGGCAGACAAGAGCTTTCTTGCCTCAGTTGGGTGTTTGGGATGCCAAAAGCCCAGATGCATTACTGATTCCAGCTGACCTGAGACAATGAAATACATATATGTCTACAACATCTCGTCTGCATCCCCTATGAATGGGCGATTTCATCCCCAGCTCCTCCTGTCCACATATCAAATATCCCTTCCTAACAAAGTGAACCAATTGCTGGTTCTGGGCTGGTGCTAGCGCTCATTTAAAGTTCAACTGTTCAACCTGTAAACCTTTTAAGAATGAGTTTCCTTTTACATAGGCATGAGAGCTATCATTCAGTCATTGTTTACGTCTCCAATTTTCCAGCATTGATAGGAACAACTATGAAACTGTGGGACTCAGAACAAGTATTCTTTTTTTGACTCTTTACAGGTGTGGCTCCTGGCTTTGCATGCCTACATTAGCATCCAAACCAGTCTGGTCCACTGTCGCTTTGATTGTTGAAAATAATTCAAATCTTTTGTTTATTCTCTCATGGTTAAGTCAGAACATACTAGCTCCGGTTGTTTAATATGGCCGTCATAAGTGGTTTTAGTTGGTTCTTGTCCACAAAAACTCCCCCAGTCCCTGATGTAAACAGCTCTTTGTTGCAGACCAACAAAGTGTAGGTGCCACTCTGCAACCAGTTTTCCTGACTGGGAGCTGGTTCTTTAGCAGTTGAAACACAAAGAAATGATTCCAGAGAAGGCACTGGCTCCAAACCAGCACTTGAACCGCCTTGGTTGAAAGGGGTAAAAGTGTCGATGGGCAGATGCTGAACCACAAATAGGCAGGCAAGCAACTTAAATGTTAGCTGACTGCCATCGGTGGGTGTCTGTCTGTGTGTCTGTGTGTGAGTGGACGAAGGAAAGGAAAATTGTAAAGCACTTTGGAAAAAGTGCTATATAAATGCAGCAATTTACCCTAAGGATGGCAGTATCAAGGTTCACTGTACATATTCATCTCAACAGACTAAATGAAAGAATAAGACAATAAAAACAGACTTTGGTAGAGAAAAGGCATTTGTGATATTTACAGTTCGATGAATGCCTGTTAGTGGTTTTAAGGTGAACATTGTGGATGAGTAGGATGTTACGACCTCCATCAGAGACATCAGGAACACTCAAAAGTCTAGTAGACCAAATTGATTCACAAATGAGAACAATTAATAACAGCTCAAGGAGGTGTAGGGGTGGTGGAACTTGGTCGGCATAATTTAGCGTTTGTTTCTATTGCTATGAGTTTATGACAGAAGTTTATGTTTCCAACATGTCCCTGATAGTAGGCTGGCTATCAGGGAGGGTTATCAGTGACTAACATGAAGTTGATACACTGTCTTGTTTGTTTTAGTTATTGCTGCAACTTTCTGCTCAGCTGTGAATTGTTGACATATAGTTGCTCCCAAAGGTTCTGAATGGATAATGTCTGTGTATGAGTGATATGTTTCGTTGCTGCAATAGGAAGGATGCATGAGGTCACTGTGAAAGGCAGTCAAAGTGGTTCTTCTGCTGGCATTCTTACAGTTTGGGCGTTATCATTTACACATGGCAGTTAGTGTTCACACCAAATCCAGAACATCTGATCTATTAGAGGATTCAGGGAGTTGTGGTGAGTTCAATTTGACTTTGACTTATACTATCATCCAACACGAACTATCTTGACAATGCTGACATTAAAAAAATCCAAAAATGAGGTCGCTACTGTTTCAGCCATTCTGTGTCACACAGCTCTTCTCAGGACAGAATCTTTCACAATTTGAGTTGTTGATGTATGGAACAAAGCTTGATAACTTTGCACAGTATGTCATAAGAGTATTGCAGTAACTGTTTATAACTACACTGTTTATATTGTACAAATGTATATACAAGTCTATTTCTATTTCTTACCTTTTTATATATTGTTGATTGTTTAACTATTATTATTGTTTATCGTTAAATTGAACTGTCCTTTGGCTGCTGTGACAAAGAAATATCTCTGTTTGCGGGTTTGCTAATAAAGGAATTCTGATTCTGCTATTGAGGGTTGCACTGGAGTTTTAGCTAAACCTACACATTATACACACAGCTGACTGACTCTGCTTCAGGAATTGATGGAGACAACAGGAAAAAAAATAAGGGCATAGAGACACATAATGACTGAAGCTGCAGCAGAGTTTGATATCACTCTGATACATCTTACACAAATAGTAAGTGAATGCTACAAACATCCTGTCAGGTCCAGCTGTGAAAAGCTAGAACACCAAGATTGCAAAAACACTTAACAGTCAAATTTGTTGCATCAAAATGAGTCATGTCATGTCAAGACAGAAGTCTGAACAAACCACAAGGCCGTGAAACATTTTTCAACGTTTCTTAGCTGTTCCTATATAGTGATTTTCAGTAAATTGTTTTTATATTCCTTGTATTGCTCCTAGACTCCAAATCTCAGGTCTTTTTCTTGATTCCTTGGTTTTTCTGGAACATTAAATCTCAAATGAGGTCCTATGACTCGGAAATACAATAAAGGAATCAAAGAAAATGACTCAAACAGGGCAGTGAAAATGTAGCATTTAGAAAACACAATTATGTGCGAATAACATCTCTCAAGCTTTTGTTAACAACCAGGCCCTTCTTTAACATTTACTCCTCAGGTGTTGATGGACTTCACATGCTAACACAACATACCAATCTTTTTTTGTCTCCTCACCTCTGGAAATTTGATCCCCAAATTAAATTTATACCAGACATAATTCTTTAATTGGCAAGGAGGCAAAACATATAATCTACTGTCTATAATACTGTTCATTGTTTCCACCTGTGCCATTTTGCATCCCTGATTAGACTGCTTAAAGAGAGAAATGTAAAATGGTCACAGAGGTGCACTGTAACATCAAACTGAAAAAGTACAGGGAGGAAGACACTCCATAAGCTAGCTGCCCTACAGGAAGTTGGTGGAGGATGTCTGTCCGTTAATCTGGAACATATAGGCACCATCAGTAGAGCTGAGAGTGCTGGTGGAGGTGGGAGGCATGGGAGGCGCAGGGGCAGATGCAGCTCCTGAATCCTAGGGGGTGAAGAACACATGTTAAGTTTGTCTCCTTCATATTAATACATTTGTCAACGATTTTTTTCTTTTAAGTATTTGCCTTTATTAGATAAGTCACAGTAGACCATTAAAAAAATCAAAGACTAAGTTAACATTTTCATGCCTCGAAACCATGTTGCTGGAAGCTTTCTTCAAAAAGAATTTCAGACACATGTTTTGTGCTAAATCAATGTGGAAAACAAGCTTTTGGAAAATTATTAAACATCCACTCTTACATACGTAGTGAAGTTACTGCAACAGTTAAATAACTACTCAAAGCTAGGATTGGTAAGTTATTTTAGAAGCATTTCTTGTTATATCTGTAGAAAATCTCTTAACATCTAGACAATGAAAAGATCAAACCCAGTGTCTGAGGCAACCACAGGCCCTTTAATAAGCCAGTCCAATCATTTCATTTGGCCTGTATGAAATAATTGGACAGGCTACCTGTCTGTCTGCCTGCTTACCTGCCTGTCTTCACATACTCTGCCTGTGCACTCATTGTGCATGACCACAGTCTTCCACAGGGCTAGGTGGATGCATATTATCAGCAAGCTATTTGCACAAGAATGTCACAGAAAGGACAGCCAAAATATCCCAATACAAACATATTGGCTTGGCAGTGGTGAGTACTAACATTTAACACATGGTTGTTTATGTTCACAATGATAAAGAGGAAGTGAAGTGCAAACACGCCCGCACGCACGCACGCACACTAACACAGACACACACACACACACACACACACACACACACACACAGAGCAGCAAATTTGATTATGCGCTGAACAAAGTAGAGGGTTGGATCAAACATAACACAGCTGTCAAGAATCATGTTCCTTGATCTGGTGTCTATGTCAGACAGGGCTAATGACCAGCATGTCACTATCTAGGAGCAGGAAATTTCATGACATCCTGTTGTTCACAGATGAAAAATTCGTCTCTAATGTGTGTGAGTGTGTACCTGTGATGTAGCAGTGAGCAGGGGGTCAGCAGGTGAGGAAGCCATATTCTCCATCTTCATCTCCTCTTTTACTGGTTCACTAGCTACTGCTGGTGGAGGGGAGCTATACATGAGTGGAGGTGGAGCATAGCCCTGTGCGTGCATACACATATACACACACACACACACACACACACACACACACACACACACACACACACTCAATGTTATTTGATTGACAAGATTAAAGTGATAGTTGGTTGACAATGTGTCAGAGAGCTGATGGTCATCTACTGCAGGTAATACACTGACTAGGGACAAGTGCCTCTTACACTGCCACAACAAAATAACCTGACTATCACTTTAAGATAGTGAATACTGCCACAGAACTGCTGGTTGTATAGCCTGATCATTAGACTGATTATGTAAAACAATAATATATAGTATAGCTCTCTGTCAGGGATTGCAGACAGTTTCCACAGCTTCAAGTCTTCATCTGATCTAAGCATCTGAAATGTCAAAGGTCAAATACCTAAATGACCAGCATTCCTCTCAAGAATTCCTGTCAAATAAAGAGACAAATCGTACCATTGGAGCTACAGGTCCAGGCGGGTACTGGCCTGGTGGTGGACCATTCCATTGTGGAGGCTGGCTAGGGCCGATCATAACTGGACCAGCAGGAGGATAGACAGGGTTCTGGGGTGGGTACGAAGGGTTAAAACCCTACAGAGGGAGACAATCACAAGTTAGATCAGTAAATACTGAGGGAGGGGGCAGGAAAACAGGAAGTCTGGAGAGACAAAGAGAATACAAAGTACAAGTCCAATAAAACCCCCCTCGAATGCAAACAGACTCCATCAAACAGTTTTGGTTACAGAGCATATTAGCCTGTGTCAGTGTGATACTTACCGGGGAGGGTGGGGGGCCATTCCACTGTCCTGGGCCAATGGGTGGAGGAGGATGGGCTGTAGGACCCTATGTAGAAACACACACACACACACACACACACAAGTACACAAGAAAAACACTTGTCTTAGGTTAGCATAGCACAGCTCAACAATATTTCTACTTTTATTGGTCAAATCTGGTAAATACAGTGATGCATTACATATTGAATAATGTGTTTATAGTGTGTAGTTACTTGTGATAAAAGTGTGTTGTGTGCTGTCTCATATACCATGTTAGGGTCAGGACCATGGTAGTACATCTGCAAACACAAAGTTACATTCTTTTATTTAGTCAATAGAACATTCATTTAATATCACATTCACCATGAGGCATTCATATTAACATGAATACTGTAAATTATATAAATTAATATATGAACAGAGACATGTTTGTTAAGGTAAGAACAACCATGAAACTATGAAAAGTGGTCAGTAACAGTAAAAGTCTCACTACTCCTGGTTGTCCAGGTGTAGTGTAGGGAGGACAAGGTCCAACAGGACCTGCAGGAGGAGGATGGACTGCAACTGGAGTAGTCTGGAGAGAGAAAGAGAGAGAGAGAGAGAGAGAGAGAGAGAGAGAGAGAGAGATGATGATGATGATGATGATGATGATGATGATGATGATGTGATGATGATGATGACGACAAAGCATTTATTTCAGGGTTCCAAGTTATTGATTGATTATTGATTATTTATACAAACTCTTGGCCAACTGTAAACAGTAAAAGGTTTAAGGTGCGGTGGCACTTTCCCCGACCATTAGCAGGATGCAACATAACAGACCCTCAAGCAACAGTGACTGACTCCTTTGCTTTTTATTGGGGAGGCTAAATACAGGTATTTCTACAGTCGAGGCTGTCTTTTCTTTACTGATGAACATCTCAAATCAACCGGACTAGTCTAAAGTAAAGCATTACCCTTTACCTCCACCGAGATTAGATTTTCACACATTTAAATGTGTTACAACAATGCACTATTTCTTTTTTTCTCCACTTTGTTTGTTGGTTTTCACAACTGAAAAATAAATATTATACAAAAGTTAAGAAAAAAACAATGCACCTTTTTATTTTTGAAGTACTTAAGTAGGTTGGTAGGTTTTCATTCTCAAAATATCCTATGCTTCAACAGCCTGGGTTAAAATGTTTCAACTCACTAATAAAAGTTTTTAAGTTTCTTCTTTTTTTCGAAGCCCTATACTGTCATGAGTCAAATATGTAATTATCATATAAAGTATCCTACAGAACCTACAAGTAGATGCTGGGTGGAGGAGCAGCTTTTTCAAAAGCTTTTAATACTTTTTAATTTTCAGTAAAAATGTATTTTCAGTAAAAATTTAACATGATTTTTCTCAGAATACAGAACAGTGCCAGTGCAAATTCCTTTACATTAATTATGTAATGTCTATAAAAACCTGTGAAAAAAAAACTAAACTAAAAACAAGGTGTCTCCGGAGAGATTCGTTCTTGTCTGAACCTACTGTTGTTACCTGGAGCGTCGCTGCAGTGGTGGCTTTCTTTTTGAAAATCTTCTTCCGACAACAGCAGCAAATCCCAGCCGGGATGCCCAGCAGTAGAAGCAGAGCCATGAGAGGGTTTCCCTCTGTGTACTCATGATGGTCTGCAGTGGAAAAAAGATGAGGAGAGACAGGTGATTGGAATCATATCTCTAATGTTGATCTGAAAGCAACGAGGGGCAAATAAGGAGGAAAAGACAGAATCGGCATTAAAACAGAAGAATAGGATTGTGACAGCACAAGTTAGATGATATTCCTGTTGTTGGACTACAATGATACCGTTAATGAATTATTTCATAAATGCTTTACACATTCCGAGAGCATTGTCCACCGGAGCTACCACAGTCACGTGCGCACCAGAGCCAATTAGTGATGGGAACGGCAGTTCTTTTTACTGTACTGAATCTCTAGAATCAGTTCATTAAAATGATTCGTTTAAAAGATTGGTTCACCGAATCGTTCAGTGCTCTCCAACTCCCTGAACTGATAAGCAGCCAAACAATCAGTCATTCAGTTCATGATTCAGGCTCACGTTCACTTACTGAGGGACGGTGCGTTCACGGACTATAGTACACAATCATTCGCAGGAGACGCAGCGCTGCTTTGAGTGGTATACATGCACTAACATTATTACACGGTGAAAGTGCCCTCTGTGCACAGTAAAATCATTTAACATGAGGCTACATGGACGTCAGCAACACAGCGCTAATTTTAGCAGTGCGGTTGCTGAACGTGAATCAACACTTCTGCCCTGAGTGAGTGAGTGAGTGAGTGACACAGCGCCAGTTTCAGCACAGTACGTGAACGAGAATCACGCCCTCAGCGACAGTTCTCTGTGTGCAGTAGGTTCGCGAATCATGAACGAATCACAGCGCAAACGTGAATCACGTCCTCACAGTTCTCTGAGTGAGTCGCGGCAGTTCCACTCCCGGCCGGCATGCTCGCGGCTGAGCTCAACTGAACTGAGAAAGGAACGAATCAGTTTATGAAGTGATTCCGTTCACTTCGTTCACTTAAAAGATTTGTTCGTTCGAACGACACGTTCGCGATCGACACAACACTGAGCCAATCACTGCAGAGCTCAAGCCACGACATACCTTAAGAAACAAGCAGATTTGTACCTGCAGTCACGCGAGCTGGACCGGGATTTTGCCGGCGGTTCGGTCCAGTTCTGTTCTGTGCATCTAAACTGACTGTTGTGGATTAATGAGACTAAACAAGACCGGACCGAGTCTGTTCGGGTCTGAGGAGAGCGGATTTATACCTGCGGCGGTGCGAGCTGTACCAGGAGTTAGTCGGCGGTTCGGTCCCGTTCTGTTCTGTGCATCTAAACTGACTGTTGTGGATTAATGAGACTAAACGAGCCCAGACCGAGTCTGTTCGGGTCTGAGGAGATCCGGTGACGCGTGGACAACAAAGTGGAATTGGAATCTGTGGATGTTCGTGTGTAGCTAGCCGCTAGCCGCTTTACCACACGGCCCACCGGCACGTCCAAAACCGGACTTAGGGTAAATAATGTCCGCCAAGCTTTTTCGCAAACATTGCCGTCACGTTTGCTTTGTGTCTGGTGCAGAAGAAACGGTAAAAAAAAAATGGGCTTTTGTCACGAAAGTGTCCAAGCAGCAAGTTTGGTTGTTGAGGAACAGGAAGTTGTGGGAGGGACGACGGCGGTGATACAGACAGCGACAGAGATAGCGAGTTTTGAGAGTTGAGATATCTGTGACATATAGCGTGTTTGGAGTGTATAGTTAGTGTGTAATGAAGTGTTTAGTGTAGTCGTTTTTATTTGTGTTGTGAGTCAACTGCTGAATGTGGAACAGGCAGGAATGAGCTGAGCCTGAGGCATTGCCTGCATTTGAATGTAAATAGTTAAATATAACTTTGTAAATTTCAAAAACTTATGCACAAATTCAGCAAACAACAATTTATATTTGCATTATAACTAATGCAATTGGTTCATTAAACTGTTTGTGGTTTTCACAGTAAAAAATCTAACTTTTTCCTACTCTGATTTTATGTTATTTTGTGATTTTAGGTCCATAGTGTTAATATAATATGTCAAAATGAAAACATAAATGTACAGTCAAACATGTGAGGTTGTGCTGAAAATAATGACAACAAACAAGGCAAGATAAATAGTTTTCAAGGTGAAATATAATGGTGTAATCAAAAGTAGTCAAAAACAGCCAATTATATCCCCGATGTTCCACCTTCAAACACAACCTCATTTGGCCATTCATGAAAAAACTACTTAACCTCCCACTTTTCTATAGGAAGAGGCTACATGCTTTCTACGGGCGGTGCACTAGTATATATAATATATTGATAACAAATCAAACTATAAACAGTATATGAGAGTGATTCTACAGTTTGTGGTCTGGTAATGTTATTATCTATTAAACTTTGTGATAAAACACACTTAAATGGTAAACAAAGTGCATCTCTGGTTTCATGAGAAATAAGAAACACACCCATGCATTCCTCTATTGTTCTGCTAACAACTGACCACTGACATTGTGAAGCCAAGTGCCACTGGTTGGGTCACATTAATAATAGACATAACATGGATGTAATCGTGCAGAGGAATGTGAGAAAAGATTGACCTGGTTTAAGGACCGACAGTTCAGTCTTATTGGATACCACATAATTCAGGACCAGGACCACACAAAGCTTTGAAGAATGTTCAGGGTCATGACTCAACAGATATAGAATAATAATAATAACAGAATAATGAAATCTTTAAAGCAAGAAAGAAGTCAGATGACCGTCCAGTTAATTTCCTCTAGCAATGGGTCTTGAGTTTTAGAATAAGTAACATGGGTAAAAAGACTTGGGGAGAAGATGGTTTGTGTTAAAAATAGGTCCGGCTAAAAATATCCCCTAGTGCAAAGCACATGTTAACTGTCAATCAATGGGCCTGTTCACTGTGGAAGACATTATCGCTGGTACTGCTGCTGTGTGAGGACCGAAGAGACTGGAGCTTTTTGTTATATTAACAACCATGATCCATTCTTTCACTGATTTGTTTTTTGTTGTTGCATTTAAATCATCATCAACTGCATGCAGTCTCAAGCTGTGCACTGCTGTAAGACCTCACATCCAGCTACTAGTTGTTTTCCACTGCCCGTTTTATTCTGTAGTATTTACCTTTCCAAATCCTCTCTGCCCTTGTGGGTTTTCCTGCCACGGTGATTGTCTTCCCCCGCCCTGAATACATTCACCCGTTCCCAATTACATGTTCCTTCTGTTGTATATATAGTCCCTGTGTTTCCCCTGGCCGTTGCCAGAACGTCTTTTGTCTCTGTGCTAAGCGTTCCAGCGATTATCCCAGTGTTGGTTTTTGACTCCTGCCTGTTTCCTCGACCCCGTCTCCGCCTGCTCCTGCTGGATTTGTTTGACTGACCACCTGTGTACTGAACCTTGTTAACTAAAGACTTTTACTTAAATCTGAACCCTGTGTTTAAGTCATGCTTTTGAGTCCATTCACTTGTCGTCACCCAGTCGTGATATGGAGGTCACAGTAAAAGCACTAATAGCTTAAAACAACAGTCCACGGGCTGGAGGTTGCTAGAGTGGAGGGCCAGATGCCATTTTTTTGGATGAATGAGTGATCCTGTTAGCATTAATCAGCAGACTGCTGCTGGAGCTGGCAAGACCGCCATGGGCAGGGCCTGGAACATCTGGAGGAATCAACACCAGGAGTCAAGGAGAGCACAGAGTTTGTTTTTTAAACTTTTGGGATAAAAAGTGTATTTATCTTCATTCTTTATTCTCAACATTTCTGCAGTAATGAGTCGCAGATGTGCCCAAAATCTGCATTGAAAGTTATGTAAATGTCTCTTATTTGACTGCTGAATGGCGAGAGAAGTGCACTTTACTTCATGAGCGTACAGAGCAGAGATGGAAAAAGAAAAGACACTGCAGAATTACAGAAAGACACAGTGGGTGAGTGTTTAAGAAACAAAACTGAAGTCGAACACAGACACACACCCACACACACACCCTCGATACCTGTTTTTGCTTGCTAGCTTATGTTTAATGCACAGTAAGATATTCGAGCAGTTTGGGGTGAATAAACCTGCAATCAAACCTGAACAAATAATGTCACTTCTCTATATGTGTGAACGCTGATAACTTGTTACTTTAGCTGTAGCTCGCTTGGTAACTTCTATCTTATTTTACTAACTAGGCTCACTTCTGCTCCACCCCTCCCTCATGGTCATGGTGGTTCTGTTTTTACAGTCCCTGGTTTTTGCTGATGTCAACTCTCAAATAACTCCTGAAACAGCTGAAATAGGCTTGATAGACCATTGTAAACTAAAGTATGTATATAAAATGGATAAACAGGGACAGAGACTTTGACAAGCATGTTTCTCTCCTTGCTCCTTGCTTAGTGAGTGGGTAGGCAGCCTTACTGTGTTCCTGTCACACAGCATTGAGGTTTTGCCTCGTCGTGGGTTTTTGTCTCGTGAGCTTCCTGTTTTATTTTGAAAGTCTAACTCTCCTCTCGTTTCAGGTCACTTGCCCTTCCTCATGTGTCACCAGTCTGACATCTCTCCTGATCCCTGATTGTTTCCACCTGTTCCCCATTACCCTCATGTGTCTTATAGTCGGCGTCTCCCTTTGTCTTGTGCCAGAGTATCTCGTTCCATCGTGCACCCCAGCCTTTCGCCACAGCCGTTGTCTTGGCTAAGTATCGTGATTTCTTGTTGGTTTTTCTGTTTATTCATTGCCTCTTGTAGAGGGATTTTTTGTTAATAATTTTCATAGCTCGGCTCAGTCTCGCAGTTTATGTTTATAGCCTTTTCTTTCCTCTGTTGGAGTGATTTTTTTGTTGTTAAATTTTCACAGCATATTCTGGAAGTGTAGTTTTGTTTTAAAGCCTTGTCCCTTCCTCCGTTGGAGTGATTTTTTTGTTGCACCTTTTTATAGCCAAGCTTTTATAGTGTGGTCAGTTTGCAGTCTTTTTGTTTACCTCCTGGTGAGTGATTTTTGTTTCTTCGTTTCTAGTGGAGTTCCCTCCGTTGGAGTGGTTTTCTTTTTAGGAGTTGTTTTCTTTTCTTTTCCTACCTTGTTCTGGGATTAGTCAGATACATTTTCACAGCTTGTTGGTTTGTCACTCTGTCTTGAAGCTATTGAATTTCAGAATAAAAGGCCTGTTGAATTTCGACTTTACTCTGCATCTGAGTCCTTTTTCTAGCCCAGGCTTGACAGCTCCTCAGTGTCCATGTACAACTAGCCGACTCATCATTTAAGCTACTTCTATAAACCTTCCACTGTGGCTGGTAGATTTAGCAAGTTCACACGCCACTACACACAATCACCTGTATTTAACAGGGGGCAGGTGCTGTTATCCAACCCTGCTCATGACCACTTTGAAGATCCATATAAAGAATAAGGATACAGTGCACTCAATAATTAACAATAGTACTAATAATAGAAGTATGGGGACTCACCTGTCAGGTCCATCCTGGTAACAGACACCACCCGTTCCCTGCGGTCTTTCAGGGTGTAACGTCCTTCATCAGTTAAATTCACATTTCTGATCTCGATATTCATGGAGTGTGTCTGAACCCGGTCATAGTAATCCGGGAGGTCCTGGGACACCCGAGCACCGTCACGCACCTGAGGGAGACAAACTCCTGTCAGAGCTTCCCTCAGGAACACAAACTGCATTTATACACCTTATTTTAAAATATTCCAAAAAGTCTGCATCCGCTTGGAAAAACGTTCAAGAAGTGAAGTGTTAATTCCTCAGGGTCAATGAACTAACTTCAACATCTTTGACACACACAATCACACTAGGTGACTGAGCAGAATTATTTATTGAACAAATGTATTTCCATTTCTGTTTGGTACTTGATTCCCTGAGTGATGAAAAAGTAAAAAACACTCATGTTGAAACACAACCCTTATAGTTGTACCTCCAACAATCCATCACATCACAACCCCCAAATACAGAATCCTTCCATCCCTCTACTCATTCCCATCCGCCTGCCTGTCTGTCTGTCCGTCGACATCCGGTCTCCTACTGCATGTCGACACATCCTTGAGCAAGATACTGAATTGCTCCTGATGAGCAGTTCAGCACCCTTGCCATCAGTGTATGAATGTGTTTGTGAATATGTGAATGTGACAAGGGTTGTAAATTGCTTTGAGTGGTCAGTAGACTGGAAAAGCTCAAGTCCATTTACTATCGATCCATCTCACCAGTGTAACATTAGTAGAATCCCCAGAGAAGGAGAGGGCAGCATCAGCCAGGTCAATGCCCTCAAGTGAGATGAGGAGACTCTCTCCTGCGACACACTTCACATAGTTGTGTCTGGCTGGAAAAGAGCAGCAGCCAAAGGACAGAATATTACAAAAGACATAACAATAGTTAAAAATAAACAATATAGCTAAAAAGATTTTTAAAAAATAGAATAGACTCGTATATACATATAAACATGATATTGTACAAAATTAACAGCGTGGCAGTGCATTTTTATTTACAAATATAAATAATAAATATGGGTATTAAAAAAAATAGCCAGATTCCAGAACCAGAAATGAGTTTTGTATAGTGGTATTGCACAGTGCACAGTGAGGTCTGCTGGGAGCAGTGCTGGTTGTACAGTCTGACAGCAGCAGGAAGGAAGGACCTGTGATATCTCTCCTTCACACACTTGGGGTGTATTAGTCTATTGCTGAAGGAGCTGCCCAGTGCTGTGAGAGTGACCTGCAGGGGGGTGGGACTCGAAGACAGCTTGTATCTATCCTAAGCATATGATGGGTCACTTTGAGGCAACAAAAAAAATCTATTTTGTGGTATTCTAGTGCATTTGCTATTGTAAAACATAATCACACAATAATCAAATCACTCACTCACTAGTTTACTCATTTGCTCTCAAACATACACCTGATACTCAACATTGATGCATCGTTTGCAAACAGTTTGTCCAGAAGAACAAATCCCTTGGAACTGGAGCTCTCAGTCAGTTGCAAGTGAACGGGATAAACTGAAGGAGTAATTCAAGTCGTTCCTTGGCAGCAGGAATTGGGTGTGATCAGGACAGCAAATGCACAGCTGATTTAGGCTGCTTACATTTATGATTTGGTCTTGGATGGCAATCTAGCTATATCAAATAATCTAGATTGATAATATATGCATATGGTCAACGTTACAGCGCACATATAATGCGTCACTGTTCTGAAACGAGGACAGCTATAGGGATACTCTATCCAATCAAATTGTCAGCTCACTAGCTAATCCACTCACTAGTTAGTTAGCTAAACTGAATCAGGTTTAGTTTAGTGAGAGGGACTATGTGGTCGGAGCACGCAAGCACTGGAGATTGACAAATAGGCACACACAAGCAATTTATAGTGTTTTGTTGGATACCTCCTTTTTTTGGGGCGACTGTGGCTCAGGTGGTAGAGCGGGTCGGCCTATGTTCGGAGGGTTGGCCGTTCAATCCCCGCCCGGCCAACTGCATCACGGCTTTGGATTTTAGTATTGTTTCTTATATGAGGCTCCTTTTTCAACTTCAAGGTCAATATTGTTTTTTGCTAACAACAAAACAATGAATTATCCGTGCATTGATATAGAACTAAGCTTTAGGAGTGTTCCACCCTAACCCTCGCATTCGGAAATCGACACTTCTCACTGGCAGGATGGCGGCGAGCGGAGGAAACATCTGCTAACGTGAGTTGTCCAAAAACTTTCTTTTTAGTAAACTCTGTGTACACAAGCAATGTTCTCAATGCTCAAGTTCATGTGTAGAGACCCTGGTGATACTATGAGCAAAGATTCATGTTGTGTCGAGCCTTCTTAGTGTTTTAAAAATAGCGATTTTGATGCTATCGCTAATTTGCCCCAAGCACTCCCATTTAAAATGAGTTTGGCCCGAAAACGAAAATATGGTAAATCTTAAAAGTGCCTCTTTTGTCGTAATTATGCTTTTACACGAACATTTGACTCATGTACATTTACATTCACTTTAACAGTTAGGGTGTTAACCACTATCATAATCCCTAAAAAAAATAACTTTAACCTGCTATCATTCCAGGAATTCTATGTAAAATTATCCTAAAATGTCTATCCCAGCTCAAAGTAAATTCAAAGCTGTTGTTGAACCATTTGGAATACAGACACGGTTTTAGCCTCTTTTGAAACAATCAGTCAGAGGCAAACTGAACCATTCATTATTTTCACTGATGTTTTATAATACAAAAATAAGATGCAGATGAGCTGTAACTGTCATGATTCTGGGTTTCCTGTTTTATTTTGAAATGTGTCTTGTTCTGCTTTTCATTTCCTGCCTTTTTTCTGTGTACACCTGTGTCTTGTCTGTCATCAGCCCGTTTATAGTCTGTGTGCTCCCTCTTGTCTTTGTTAGTTCGTTCCTGTGTTCCCCTGTGTTTCAGCTGCGCCTGTGCCCTCGAGTGTTCTCCAGCATCTCCCCGCTTTACCCCATGGTATGTTTGTTTTTTACTTAGTTGGTACTTATCTAAGCTTTTGTTTGTTACTTCATTTTTTTGGTATTCTACCCCACCAGGTTTAGGATTATATGGTTTGTTGATTTTTTGCTTTTCATTAAAAACTGGTTTTCAGTTCTTACCCACACGGAAAGAACCTACATGAGGATATATGCGCATATATGAAACCTATATACAGCTTATCTGCGCATATATACAGCATATATGAAACCTATGCAGCTCATCTGCGCATATATGCTGCATATATACAGCATATATGTGGCATATATGATAACATATATGCCGCATATATATACGTATATATGCCACATATATGCCGCATGTAGGCCCCATATAGGCCAAATTCAGGTGCATATATGTGCATATACAGGGCATATAGGTCTCCTATATCACTTCTTTATATCCACATATAAGCCCTATATGTACATACAAGGTATGTCTCCTATATAGCTCATATACCCAGTGGCAGGTTCTGTTTGTCATACCTATTGTATAGCTTATATCTCACTTTTGCAACTGTCATACATGATGCCTAGCTCATATTTTTATTCTCAAGGTAATAACTGCACATTTGTCCAAGGTCCTTTACAGGAAAAAAAAAATTATTTCACGTACATTATTTCACTTATTAATCACATGTGAACACGTGAAATTGGCAACCAGCTCTACCCACTGAGCTACAGCCGCCCCTGAAAATTGCAGTCATAGAATAATATAAACACTGAATGGCCACTACTCCCTTGAAACTTTTTCCCTTTTTTGTTTAGTCCTAGCATTTTTAGAGGCAACTGACATCATGTCACACTAGTCAAGCATCGCATAATTGACGACCTCACCCTCATGCGCATAACTAGCAGAAGCAGCTGGGAGCAAAAATGGCGCTATCACCCTCGGAGATCAGATATGCCCTGCTGGAATGGACAGAGGGTGGGGATAGAGGGGCACATAGTATTTTGGCCCTCGACTGTGTCCGCAATTTTTCGGTTAAAGATTTTTTGGAGGGGACTGATAAGGAAGCCGAGGAGCACTTAGTGGAATGGCGGAAAGGCCGCAAACCTTGGCCGGTGTACCGTGCCAAAATTATTCACGTGTAATAGTGGCTGTTGCTGGAGTGGGCAGGGTGTAGTCATGAGTGTAGAGGGTGTAGAGTAGGGGGCTTAGCATACAGCCCTGTGGGGACCCGGTGTTGATGCTGATGGATGCTGAGAGGTGGGAGCTTACTCTCACCCTCTGAGCGCGATTTGTCAGGAAGTCCAGGATCCATTGGCAGATGGAGGAGGACAGTCCCAGCCCCGTCGGTTTGGGCACCAGTCTGCGGGGAGGATGGTATTGAACGCAGAGCTAAAATCATCAAAGAGCAGCCTTGCATAGCTCCCCTGCTGCTCTAGGTGGCTCAGAGCAGTGTGAAGGGCTGTTGCAATAGCAACCTCTGTAGATCTGTTTGCCCTGTACGCAAACTGTTGAGAGTCCAATGCAGATGGCAGACTTGAGATGATGTGCCCCTGAACCAGAGTTTCAAAGCACTTCATAATGTTTGGTGTAAGTGCCACTGGACGGTAGTCATTCAAGCTGCTGACTGCTGTTATTTTTGGCAGTGAAACAATAACAGAGGACTTCAGACAAGGTGGGATGGTGTCCTGGGACACGGACGGGTTGAAGATCCTGGTAAAGACAACAGCAAGCTGGTCTGCACAGGTCTTCAGTACACGTCCAGGTATGCCATCTGGTCCAGCAGCTTTCCTCGGGTTCACCCCCGTTAGTGTGCGCCGCCAGGGGCGCCGCCAGGGATTTTGGGCCCAATGAAAAAAAATCTAGTTGGGCCCTTGTGTAGGTTGCCCATGTCTCAAAGGGCCCCCTGTCAGTGCCGGGCCCTTGGAATCGTCCTAACCTTTCCCCCCGTGGCGGCGCCCCTGTGCGCCGCAACTCATGTTCCTCCAACATGAGGATGTTGTCACGGGTTGAGGGGTGTCATGTGGCTGCATGCGGCTGCTCCGCCTCGAAGCGAGTGAAGAAGATGTTCAGTTCCTCCACCAGCAAGGCGTCTCCGTCAGCCACTGCGAGGTTGTTGGATTTGTAGCCTGTGATGTGCTGCACCCCCTGCCACACCTGCCTTGTGTTGTTGCTGCTGAGATATTCCTCTATCCTCCTCTGGTATGCTATCTTGGCTTCTCTGATGTCTCTCCTCAGGCTGGCTCTGGCAGCACTGTACTGTGCCCCATCGCCACACCTGAAGGCCTTGTTTCTCTCCTTCAGCAGGGTCCTGACCTCTCTAGTCATCCAGGGCTTTTGATTTGGATAGACCCGGATGTGCTTCTCGGTACAATATCCGTTGCCGGTTTCATATCATATATGAATTATATGATATGAAACTGTGCCAATTTTATGTATGTCGCATATATTCGAAACCTATATTAAAACCTATATGTTTATATAGGTACCTTCCATGTGGGTAATCCTGCCTGCCTCCTTGTGTTTCTGCTTTTGGTTAATCGCCTTTACACAAATTCCAACAGTAGTTGCCCCTATTAGCTGGAAAACACAATGGGTCCACTGTCAGACCGCAGTTAGGACTGTCCTGTCTTGGGTTTTTTGTCTTGTGAACTTGTTTTATTTTGAAAAGTAGCTCTACTCCCGTTTCAGGTCACTTGTCCTTCCTCTTGTGTCACCAGTCTGACGTCTCCCCTGATCCCTGATTGTTTCCACCTGTGTCCCCTTCCCTGATGTGCTTTATGGGCTGCATCTTCCCTTGTGTTGTTGCCAGAGTATTTCCTTTCTTGTCGTGTACCTCCAGCCTCGAATCGCAGCCTTGCCACAGTTCTTGCTAAGTAATGCCACGCTTGTATTTCTGTTTTCCTTGTATACCGCTGAAGGAGAGTGATTTTGTTTTGATAAGGTTTTTTGGTCAGATTCTTCTTGTTTCCCTCATTTTTGGAGCGTTTTGATTTGTAGTTTTCTCAGCTCTGTGCAGCGTAGTTTAAGTTTATAGCCTTTTGCTTTTTCCTCCTTGTGAGTGATTTTCCTTTTGTGTTACATTTCATAGTTTATTCGTTTTTCAGATCAGTGTAGATATTGCCACTTGTTTTCCCTCCCTCGGGAGCGATTTTCTGTTTATTGTTTTCGTGCCTTGTGATTTGTTTTCTTGTTGTTAGTCCTCCATTTGAGCAGACAAGGTTAGAGTTTATTGCCAGTTTGTTTGTCGCTCATTCTGAAGAAGATACGAAAGGATTTCAGAATAAAAGCCTGTCTAATCCATTCTCTGTCTACATCTGAGTCCTCCTTTTTGCCCCGGCCTGACATCCACATCATATAGCAGGCCTATTCAAATGGTGGTCCACGGGCCGCATGCAGCCCAGGAGCAAACCCTGAGTGGCCCAGGCCTCGGTCCAACCAGAAAAGCAGAGAAAAACCGAGAAACATATTTTTGTGAGCTGAAGTCATCTCTATAGCAGCAGATGAGAGCCCAGACAAAACTGATATTGCATAATTGTGCATATATATATCCATTTTTGTTTTTGTTGGCTTTTTGTTCTCATGCACAACATGTGACCAAAATGTTTTTTGTTTTTTTTTTCAAATGTGAAAAAAAGTATTGCTACTACTACCACAGATTATTTTCAATTGTAGCTCTTTTATTGTTTTTTTGCATGCACTTTTAGATGTGCTTTTGTCACATGCGACCAAATTTGAAACGGAAACGATGAACAAACATTGTTTCGTTTGTGTTGGTTTAAATGTGTGTCATCACTGGCCGCTGCAAATGTCTGGTTTACCTGTTTTAAAATCTGGCCCAATTGAATAGCTCTGTCATGTAGTCTTACATGATCCAAGTTCAAATTATCCAAGCACCTGGCAAAAAAATTAAATTTGTGACATCCAAATATCCCTGCCTAAGAGTAACAGGGGCACAAACTCATTGTTCTTTACTTCCTTAGTTCCACTAACTTTGTGCATTTAAAATAATAATTTTAAAAAAGTGCTTAGGTGGAAAGACAGCCATGTGTCACTGCCTTTCGATTAAGGGTTTTCCTGCTCATTGTTGTTCAAGTAAGTTTCATAATGGTGTCTGCTTTGAGAGAAAGGGGATATACCTATACTGAAACTATTTAAGATTATTCAATATAAAATGTCTGAGCACTGTAAAACATAATTTGTTATCTCAAAGGCTTGTCTGCCAAGCGTGGTAGATCCTTCCTGAAGCTTTCCTTCAAGACCTGTTGTCTTGCTCACTATAGCAGTGCGTCTGAGGAAAACTATCCATGTAGTCTGCAGTAAAATACCTCCATAAACTTCAACTGGTTCAGAACTCTGCAGCTTGGATCATCACCAGAACCCCCTCTATTCACCAAATCACCCCTGTTCTGCAGCAACTCCACTGGCTCCCAGTCAAACTCCACATAGAATTCAAAATCCTCCTGTTTACGTACAAGGCCCTCCACAACCTTTCCCCTCCTTATCTGTTCAAACTCCTCTACATCGCCACCCCTTCCCGTTCCCTCAGATCTGTCTCCTCTGTCCACCTTTCTGTCCCTCCCGTTCGCCTTGTCACCATGGGGAGCAGGGCTTTCAGCCGCTCTGCACCCCGACTCCGGAACTCACTGCCACTGGACATCAGGAACCTGGACTCTCTCCCCCTCTTCAAATCAAGACTAAAAACTCACCTATTCAGAATTGCATACCCCACTTAACTGTCCACATTGCCTTTTTCTGTCTGTTTCTTACTGTTTCTTTTTTATATATGTATTGTACGGTGTTCCTTGAGTGCCCAGAGAGGTGCCTTTAGATAAAATGTATCATTATTAGTATTATTATTATTAATATTATTAAAATTTCGGCAAGGGTATTTTCAGTGCAAAACAGGGATTTAATGAGGCTGCAGGTGTTGAGAGCTAGGTATAATGTATTGTTTCATTTCTAATGCAGTGGGCTTTTTCTTTATGCTTCATGATGTGAATAGTTAGACTTATAATCATATCAGCGACAGAAAATATTTTTTGTAAAAACAATATTGAACAAAAGTTGCAAAATATATCATCAACCATGGCTAATACAACCCTCAGCTAACTCACGTGTGACGGCCACTTTGACAGTGGAGATCTCTTTATTCCACCAGTCTCTCTGAATGTAGGTCCCCTGGTCCTCATATGTCACCTTACAAAAACATACAGACCATATAAATACACATACATCTCTGACCAGGTGCAAAACTTTTACTTGACACTGAACTCCACTCATTAGTCCAGCAATTAATCATTTTCAGTCAGACAGTCTCTAAACCAAGGACTTTGGTTACCTTGTCGATGTACCAGCGTCGGTCGTTGCCTGTGCCTGACACCCTGCCTCTGGTTGTCCTGTAAAAGACAGAACAACAGCCCCATGGAAATACATAAATCCAACAACTCACAGCTTCTCCCCATGACCATCTCATCCACAACCAGAAGAGACAGGCTGTCCCTGAGTCGTCCTCACCTTTGTCTGCCCTTCTCCCAGTACGGGACGGAATTGCCAGGTTCATCAGCAGGAATAAATTCCAGCTTTTCTGCACTTTTGGGCAGGTAGATCTTCAACTGGCGACCATGGGCCAAACGCTCATGGAGATCATGAACGGCATAGGGCTCTGTGATAAGGGCAGGAGGAGAAAAAATGAGGGTTAGGGTTTGAGGCAGAATGTGTAATTAGCCCTGTAGCATCTAACTCTTTCCCCTGTCAGATTGTTGAAGTTTCTATGTCACAATGTTGCCATGTGCAATGTACTTTTGCTTTGAATACCTGTACCTGCCACCCTGTATGTCAAAACAGATTTAAATAGATTTAATTAAACTCTAACACTAAGCCAGCATTGCTTAAGTTCTGGGGTCCAATCCTGCGTTTCCCAAATTGTGAAGTGATCAAATGAGATAAACCACCTGAAATGGTCTTTTCTGAATTTCTGATTCTACTACCACTGCTCAAATACACATAGCTTATATTCCACGTCTCCTAAACTGCATCCCATTGTCTCACTCATCTGAATTATGTTTTAAATAAAATGAGACCATTCTTTTGAAGCATCACGTACTCAACAGCTGTTTCAGATAATGGTGACTCGAAAGACAGCTGTCTGTAGATACTTTAGAAGAATTAGTGTCTGCACACATGTCCCTGTTACCTTAACAATTACCTACACGTGACTAACAAGCTGCAGTCTGTTTATACTGTGTACTGGGTCCTCCTCAGGGGCACACAAACCCGATGCTCAGGGATTATCAGCCTCACGTGTGATATAACTGAATGGAAATGATGATGAATGATGTTAAAAGTGTTTCTTTCTGACTGACAGATTTTCTCTACCTTTAATGATAAAAGTCACTGGCGGAAACCACAGATCAAAATAAGAGAAATTTCTCAGATAAATAAATAAATTATCTGTTCAGACCTACAGTTACCAGATCAACTAGATGTGCTCACAAAACAAAATGTAAAACTTGAGTTACTCTGTTAAAGTCCGTGTAAAGCAAAAATAAATTTGTGTGATGAGTTTGTCATACCACAGAAACATGTGTCATTGACCACTGAGCCAAATTTGAAAGATTAAAAAAATTGCCAAGTATATAAAATTAGGTCTCAAAATCCTGGAAAAACAAGCACTTCTCTCTGCTGTGAAACGCTGGGGGCGTGTCATAGAGGCGCTGGAGCCACGCCCACGCAGGAGGGGAGCTGCCTCCGTGTACTGCAGGAGGACCTAACCTATTTTTTTTTTTTGTATGAAAATCTTTATTTAACATTTGCAAAAGTACAGGCAATCGGATATAGCAGGCACTGAGTGATAAGACAAGATACAAAATGAATAAAAATATATCTCTTGATAAAATAATAGATGTAATTGGAATAGAATAAAGTAAATATGTATAAGGCATTTCTTATTTTGGGGTAAGTGAAAATGACTTTAAGTATTGTAGTGTCCGTTCACTTTTCTTATTTGGCATCAGTTTTAAGGTGTCTATGTAAAGAATAAACTCATTTGTGAAGACATTAAAGTTTGGGAGGGACTTGGAAAATTTACTCTTATGGATGTGGAATTTACCTATTAAAATCATGAGGTTTATTGTGGAGCAAATTGATTTGTTGTTATATTCGAATTTTGAAATAATATCTTTGGGTCTTATTGTTACATATTGTTTAGTTTTGTGGAGGACCTAACCTACAGTAACAATGGAAGCTACTAGCAGCGTCATCGATGGACCCAGCCGGACCCGTTTGAGCCATCAGAGCCAGAAACTGACTCTGAGTCAGACACTGATAGTGCTCAGTCTTCACTTCAGTATGAAACTCCACTGATTTTGAGATGTATCTGATCAGTCTGTATCAAATACTTCCTTGAAGGCTGCTGTCATGTTTCCTCACTCCTCACTCACATGAGAAACCCTTTTTGCATTGTTTTTGCATTGTCAGTTGATAAATTGTAATCATAAAAAATATGAATTAAATGGTTATGGTTAGTTGCCGAACTAACAGATGCCGAAGTTGAAACATTTATTTGAAGTTAAAGAAAGATCAAGACTACAAATTACACAATAGAGGTTTAAAAGAAAATAAAAAGATGTTCCACTACTTTTAATTGTTGCTTCAGCAACCAGCTAGTTAAAGGTGGAACGCAGTGAACTGCTTAACTGCAAGACCATAACGAGACAGAGCTGTGGCCCTGCATGAAGGCTAAACTCGCTTCTTGTCCAACCGCCAACCTGACATTGAACCCCCCCAAACTACCTCACTCCAAAGGGGGCAAAATACATTCTGCATTGGCACTGAACATTAGCACTGGACATTAATCATGGGCTGCTGAATCATTGAAAATGGATGCTATGCCTTAAATACTGGCTGGGTTTCTATATATATATATATATTTTTAAAGTTCCTTAAAGATCTGTGGGAGTTAAGGAAGGGTGGAGACTAAATGGTGCATTAAAAGTTAATTTTACCTGATAAATTATTTATTGGTTGTAGTAATTTAGAGTTAATAGTAAACATTTACATGCTCATTGAGTCATTTGGCAGATGCTTTTGTCCCAAGCGATTTACATGCAAGGTAATTCCTCAACTCTTACTTCCATGTCCGACCGGACAAAGTGCCACAAGGCTTGCAGCTACATGAAGTTGCATATATGCCCATGAAATTAGCAACAGAGGGATGGAGAGACATGAAGCAAGAGCAGATAAGGTGAGCTAATCCTGTCAGAGTAGAAGGTCATCAAGTAATACATTTTGTAATTTTGTAACATTTCAGGATGCAGTTTCTCACACAGTGGTGTTGCTTTATGGCTTCTGTTCCAGCAGATATCTCAAGTCAGAGCCTCAAACTTTCTCACTTTAACTGTTCAAAGAATGGACAAAGTTATTTAAATGACAGTACAGTAGATGGTTTGGTGTAGGGAAATCATTGAACATGGCTTTATTCTGATTTTGTAACCTGGCAAAAACAACCTCCAGCAGCCATTTGGTTACAGGTATAAAACTGGACTCCCAAGAATGCCACATATTTGCACTACATACATCATATTCCAACTATGGATGCACGTTTACAGCAGCTTCTTTAATTGACAGTGATTTGTGTACATCTCTGATTTTCAATCAATACATTTTAATTGGTTAAATTGTTAGTCTTTGTTGTTGAATCATTAATCATTAACATTCGTAACTCCTACCATCGCTGTCCATGTTTATTAATGTTCAGATCAGTAGCTCGGCCTGACCTTTGACCTCCTTGTGCATCTTCATTTTTAGTTTTTAAATGACATCATCTTCAAGTAATCTGTTACATTTCACACACAGTAATGAACCGCTACACTTAAACAGAGATCACAACTTTCATAGACAGTAGGTGGGATTAAAGTGATGGAGAAATGAGATGTACTCACCCACACTGACAGCAACAGCCAGCAGGATCACAACACTCCACATCATCTGCACACAAGACACAGAAAAGGTTTCATTCAAGCTAGCCACTACTTGTAGACTAAATCCACAGTGTCATCACACTGTTTCACACACATTTTTCAGAACAACAATAACTCTAACCACTCCAGTCTGAGAGGCCTGACCAGTCAGACCGCCTCAACAACTTTTAGTCAGTTCGTCAGGAAATGTACGAGCCCTCTACTAATTCTGACACTTCATGACCTTTCCTCTTGAGCCAGCATCAGGACAAACGATACCTTTTTAGCCCCTTCTACTGGTCAGGGCATAAAGGAGCAAAGTCACCATATGTCTCTTCAATTCATTTTGAATTGTGGAACTTTGTATCACTACAATGATAGCAGCCAAATGAACAATAAACTGCCCTCTATTCTGCCAGATTGTTGTTCTACTTTTTGGATGTGGTCATCCACGGAAAAAAGAATATAGTCAGATCCACAAAGAGAGCAGCCCCCCTCTCTCCCTCTCTCTTGGATCGATCATTTCACCAGTCAAGTTGGTCTCTGATCAAACTAACTGCTGAAAAACCACCTAAAATGTTTTCAGAATCATATTTTAGCACTCTCTTTAGCTATAATACCATATCATTTGTTACTAGCTGGCCACCACACTGTTTCGTCACCCGATCTCTGGTCATATAACCCCTATTAAAATATATAAGTATATGTTATATATAATATATATGTATAATAAAATCAATTATGTGTGTATTTCTACTACATAGACAGTCCAGTTTAGACAGTTGAGTTCTTCTCAGAGGTCACATATTTCTTTAAATTTTCCATCATGTTTCTAAGAAGTCCAAGGAAAACCTGCTTATCTCTTTGCAAACAACTCCAACTCCCCCTCTGCTCTGACAGGTCACTAATAAACTACTGTGTTCAAACATTCACAAGCACCACTCAGAGATGTGATAAGATAACCTGTGTGAACTACTGTGGAAACAAAGCTTCAGTACACACTGTCTGCTCATTAGCACTCCTCTTATCCACTCATTTGATTCACGTCTGTTCAAAATGTTATAATAATCATAACGACCACAGGTCCCGCCCATCTCCCTCCCTCTTGTTGTCCAGCAGACGATCAGGGCGGGCGACCACGACACTGAGCCTAGTCAGCTGCGTTGCCTGCCACCTTTCTATTCTGGGGGAGTGCTAGGTCTTAATTTAGCAGCAAACTATTCTGCTCTATATTCAGCAGTTTCATTCTATGTAAATAAAAGGCAATTTTGGACCGAGGTTTAAAACCAAATGAAAGGCAGGTTAGAAGGAAAAGCGTCCAGCTGCAATTTTATAAAGCATCAACTAATAATGACCTAACAGATAACAACTAAGAAAATCACAGCGGTCTTTTAGGTAAACTATGACTTACTCACATATTAATTCAATTTCTTGTCTTAAATGATAAGACTGTTTTCTTAATAAATTCAATTTGCAGTTAATGTTACATTAATCAATGTAATGTTTTAATTTTAGTAGAAATTTTTTGTAGTTTAGGTTGACACAAATGACATGTTTAATACCATACAACAGACCCATTCAACTGCTGACTGCCCTTTAACAAACCTCATTAATGGCACCTAGAACATTTTGTTAGTAGGGTAATTAGCCAACTTTACAATGGGCTAGCTTTACAGATCAGACATAGAGAATGACAAAGTCCTGGCCCAACACTTCAATTTATTTCTAATCCAGTGCCTCTGTAGAAAGTAGTTGAATACGTGTTTACTATTATGATGATGATGATGATGATGATGATGATGATGATAATAATAATAATAATAATAATAATAATAATAATAATAATAATAATAATAACATTATTCTTACCATTATTAGGGGTAGAATTTTCTGTCAGACTGCTGTTAAAATAAACCAATTTGAAATGTTCTACTTTGGCTCTGATATTTAGACTTACTTTTATCCTAATACAGGTCTATGAGATATAAGTTGCCAATGTATGAAATATGTTTAAGCCATCAGTGCCTATGAGACGTGTGTGTCTGTGTTTGTGTTATAGTATAACAATTCATTTCTCTTTTGCATATTAGGCAATTTCAATTATGTTTCTGTACATTGTATATTCTTATAACGAATGCTAATGTGAGACCATGGTGGATTTCTGCATATAGTCAAGCCGATTTCGAAAACTTATCAAACCCTTAGTTTGATTAAACAAGTGAGGAGTCGGTAACATGAGCTGTGACGTCACCGGAGGAAGCGACGTGACCAGGCCGTCCCCGGTTCCGTCCTCGGTAAAAACATAAAAGCTCACGCGTCCCGCCGCTCACTCTCTTTTTTCTTCGCTCTGCTCTTTTTAATCTCTTCCTTTTTTTTTAACTTTTGAAACCCCTCTTCGCTCTTTTTTTTCTTTTTACGCGTAACTTCTTTATTTTTTCCATTTACTTTTGTACTTTGCTAGATTTTTGAGGATCCGAGACTTAGATATCTCCGGAGATCTGAGACACTTGTAAAGACTGCTCTTCAAGTGAGACGCGCTTTTATTTTGAAAAGATCTTTCTTTGAGATCTAAGCAAGAACGAAATTTATTTTTTTTGTATTATTTTAGATCGTTAATGTATCGTATTCAAGCCGAATAAGTCATTTTTGTTTTCTTGTACTTAGTAATAGGTAAAGTTCGTCCGGCCGGCGTTTCTTTCCCAGTTATTGTGTGTCAAGTTAATATACAGTATATTCGTATATATTAATCACCAATTCTGCCGAGACTCTGATAAGTGCTTAACCACTACAAAGTCGGTGCAGTTTAGCTGCTCAAGAAGCCGTGAAGAAAGATAACCTGCAGCCAAAGAATTGTCAGCCAACTTCGCCCGTACCGCCTCCAACGATCTCAAGCGAGACACTTCGCTGGGCAGAGGACGCTCGACCCGAGTCGGCATCGCTTCCTAGCGGTTCCGATGCCGACAGGCCTCGGAGCAGCCAGACGGAATCCCCGCTGTGCCGGTAAACGACGTCATTGGGAAAGCCGCCGTGTCATCATCCAGTGGCTACACCGCCTCTACATCTGCATCCAGGCTGAGACGGAGCTGACTGAGAGAATTCGGATTTTGGGAAATCTCCTCTTCAACAAAGTAGGCTGAAAACTCCACACACTACAAGAGTCATGCACTGAATGCAATCAGAGTTGGTGTTTGTGAAAGCTTCAAATATATATATCGTGAATTCAAAACATCTCTCATATAACCTCGTTATAAATTAATCCCGTAGCGAATTTAACGGTCCTCACGTTAAAATCCACCATTGTCAGGAATCCATTTAATCAATAATTCATTCCACAGTCGTTACACTTTCTGTTACTTTGTCATCTGTTTTACTCATTATCTCATGTCATTTAATCTGCATTTATTTAGTTAATAAACATATTTAATCTTATGTCGTTGTCTGTGCACGTTTAATTTGAAGTGGGAAATCGATGGGATCGTGAAAAGAATTCACTGCTTCAGAATAGGAGATCAAATATAAATTTGAAATTTAACAGACTGATTAAATTGATACTGTAACTGTCCAAGCCAACTTGGGTAGTTAGATGTTTGGAATAGCTCCCTCCGGCCTATTCCAGTAAAATATCGGAGGTGGTGCCCCGTATAAAGTATAAAGTATAAAGTATAATTAATTATCAGTCATTAATTATCACATTACTATCAAGGTATTGTCTCCTACAGTATTGGTATTGCTTTGGGCCCTGAAAAAGCCACATCGACGGTGGACCCCTATTTACTGTACCTCTAAATTAAGCGACATCAATGGAATGTGTAAACAATGGTTATTTTCGACAGTCTTGAACGCCTCACAGGCCCCGGCCCAGGCCGAGGCGCAGTGACCCCACCCTGTTAGACAAATATCAGACAAACGTGATCAGACAAAGGCGGTACGCGTTCCGCTGCGATCTTCTCATCTTCTTTCCTCTAGTTGTTGTATCTGCAGTGTGAAACGTTTAGCAGGGAGTAGTGTGACATTCAGAGAGGAGAGGAGAGGAGAGGAGCGGAGAGGTTGACACCGAGCCAGCTGCACGGGGGAGAAAAAGCCTGAATGTGCCTTTGGACAGATACCAACAGGCAGAAAGGAAGGAGGGTCTCCGCTCAGTGTGGCTGCTTGAAGGCTCAAACAGCCTCACTGCTGTGTTCTCCATACTGATGCACCTACACTTCTTTAAACAACGTGATGAATCATATAGTATGTCTGATCCAACTAGAGGCTTCATCGCTCCTGTCTAACACAGTCATTCACGTGCATTAGTGGCCATCAGAGCTCACCGAGCAGCCCCTACATTTAAGCGCAATACACACGTTAGTTGAACCAGTTTGTTATTATTGTGGACGCTGGGAACAAATTGTCTCAAATACCTTTGAAAATCAGGGTATTGCAAACCACAGCCTCCCACCGTGAGCCTGTCTCACTTACCTTCAAGTGCAGGCAGTCCGTCTGATCGGAGCTCATAACACAGTTGTCAGTTAGTCTGTCGCGGACACACCGCTGGACCCAGACCTCTCTGTCTGGACTGGAAGAGCAGCCAAGTCGCTGCTGCCTTCAGGGTACCGTTGGAAATATCTCGAGAGCATTACGGTAAATCAGATCACATAGAGAGCCGAAGCCACGCCCCTTTCCGGTTTCCCTCATGGGACCTTATCTGGAAAAACCAGCGGGGGCTGGCGCAATTTGCCATTGCATGCCGGGAGGTGCCAGTGCTTGTGCCACTGTTTGCCGGGAGGTGCCACTGCTTGTGCCGCTACCCGTGACATCTGCCGTGGCATCCAGGAGTGCCAACAGGGATGTCGCGGCACATGTCGCGGCAAATGCCGCTGTTTGGGCGAGATGTCGCGGCAGAAGCTGCTGTTTGGTGGAGGTGCCACTGCTTGTGCCGCTACCCGTGACATCTGCCGTGGCATCTAGGAGTGCCAGGAGGGATGTCGCGGCAGATGCAGCTGTTGGGGGGAAATTTCACTGCTTATGCCGCTGTTTAGGCGAGACAAGAGGGTCTGGCTGCCTCCAGCGTAAGGCTGCTTCCCGTACAGACTCCGCTCTCCGACCGCATCCAGCATAGACCTACCCAGGTAAAAAAGTAGTATACTTTAGTGTATTAGTAATATGAATAAAGCACATGAAGCATAAAACGAGTATGCTTCTCGGTTTTTGTGCTTTATTTGAAGTGTATTTAATATGTACTTTAAAAAGTATACTTCAAAATAGATGTAATTAAGTTCAACTTCAGAGTCCAAAAAGTAAGTATACTAATTTTTGTAATTATCAAATTGTTTTTTAATTATACTTTTTGAAAGTGTACTTTGTTTTTAGTGTATTTTAAATTTTATAGAAGTTTAGTTTTTTTAAGTGTATTAAATTCAACATACTTACAGAGTGGTAATTCAATGTACTTATGGGAAGTATCATTTTTGGAAATCAACTGTTAGTATACTTTTTAAAAGTGTACTATGATCTCACTTTATTAGAAGTGTTACTTCTGTACACTTTATAGAGTACACTCTAAATTAAGTGCATTTTTAGTGGCATATCATAGTACTTTCACAAAATATGTTAAAATACAGAAAAATTATAGTGGTAATTGTAGTGTACTTTTAGTAAGTACGCTTATTTGTAATACAGAGTTAGTATAACTTTTGAAAGTTAGTAGTCAGTAGTATGATGTTAGTACACTGTAAACAAAGTGCACTACAATATACGTGTCCTTTTTAAGCATATCAAAGTAATTTCAGAATGTGCTAAAATGCAAATTCTCTTAGTGGAAATTTATCAATTTACTGTAGCCTACAAATGGAAAGTGTATTTACATTGTTAGGCTGATTTCTGAAAGGGTAATATGATAAAATGCTGCAGTGTGGACTTAGTAAGTATATTTTGTTCAAATAGTATTCTTCCATTAGGCTCCAGTCTTGTTGAGGGGGTTACTTACATGTGGCATATTTGAAAAATTATTGTTGAGCAGTGTAACAGATCAAGATTCAAGACGAATGGACCCGGGAATTGGACCCACCCACCAGTCGGTTCCCACATCCAATCAGCGTGCGCAGCATCATCGACATCCAATCACTATGTAGAAGTTTGGGCCGCCACGACGTATCCAAATACATTGACAGTTAATATTTGAAATTCATCACTGATACTCAGGCGGTAAGATGGTAACTTAACTTTAGCACAATGTATGGGTTGTTTTATTTCGTAGAGGGGTCCGTTATTGCATCTATTATACAGGATGCATATAGACATGTAGGTATTACAGTCACCTGCAAGGAAGACCTCCAGTCCAAGCATGGCTGGATAGAGGGGATTTTGCCTGCTGAACTGCACCTGAACAGGTGCGCGTGCCAGAAGGGAGCGCGACTTTGGTGAGTGATGGTTTCAATCATTTTAATGTTTTCTGGTATATCTAAGCTACCCAGGAGCTCTGTTGACATAGGCTAAGCTAACGTTAGCTACAACTTGATAAATTGAGTGATTGAACACAGCAGGAGAGAACGCAATGTTTGCCAGCTAAAGCTCCGGTGGAAAATCACTAGCTAACACTACCATTAACGTTAGCCTACCATTAGCTAGACATTGTTACTAAAGTTAGCTGCTAGCTTGTACAGCTAATGGTAAATCACAAATATATATATATATATATATATATATATATATATATATATATATATATATATATATATATATATATATATATATATGGATAGGATAGAAGATAGGATATATGGTCTTCCTTTGATCAGTCTTGCAAAACGACTGGCCAGGAGAAGGCGATGAGAAGCAAGGAATGACCGTAAGCTTGATTTAGGCCTATGACTTAACAGTAATGGAGCATTGTGATTCCACTTTAAAAATAATAATGCTGTGGCATCGTAGAATGTGTTTGCCATGAGAATTACATTGTGAATTTTTGCAAGCTGGGTGCACAAGCATTTAGCAGATTAAGCCAGCAAATACAAATTTGAAATGATAAATCAGCGTTTCCCCCAGTATTTTCTGAGACTGTGGCGGGGGGTCATTTTGGGTCATCATACTGTAATTTTTATACTCATGTCACAGAACTCTAATATTGTAAAGAAATGCTATTTTATATATTTGTTTCAAGAGAGGAGTTATCTAAGTCAGAGCCCTGCACGGGTGAAAAATAATGTACTGTGTCGGACACAGATGCGGATCGGGTCGGACGCCTGGAGAGGCGGGTCGGGTTTTACGATTGCCATTTTCAAGGCGTCACTTATCATCAGTAATTATTAGCGACACAAATTATAAGCATTTATATCTAATATGAGCTCATTCATGCGTGCTTGCGCCCTCCCAGAACTCATTCCCTCTACGCTGTCTTACTTTCACTTTTAAAAATTGCGTCCGTCCAATTTTCCTTCGAGCGTCGGTATCAATTTACAGCGGGTCGGCTCGGGTGCGGAATGTAAATTGTGTCGGAAAACTGGTCGGATGCGGTGACCCGTGCAGGACTCTGATCTAAGTGACCATTTTAATCCTCTAGCTAATTATCAAGCGAAATATCCAACATGCTAGTTAATGTCAAAGACTGAGGTGGAAGACGACGGTAAAATATTTACTTTCTCGAACACTGGATTTATTTATGCCTGAATTTTGAAGGTGTGGCAGCTTTTATTTTGCCGTGGCGGTGCGCCACAGTCAATTACATGTAGGGGAAACCCTGTAAATATTACTTAAAAGACTGTGAAACAAAGTTAATGCCATGCATGTCAAGATTAAGTCTCCTGTTGCAAATACTATCAGAGTGATGGATGGATGGAGGTGGATTCTTGGAAAGCGTGGTGTAGTTGCTATATGAAGAAATGCATAGAGCTATTAAAAAATTAGTCTCTACAGTTACTTAAAGGAGAAATCCGGCGAGTTTTCACATACGTCTCCGTTTCTCGAGGTCACCGAGTACTGTCGGTACGAAACAATTGTTTTCATTTTGTTTTGTACCGACAGTACTCAGTGACCTCGAGAAACAGAGATCTTTGTGTAAACTCGCCGGATTTCTCCTTTAAAGTCTGGTGGTTTGTGTGGAAATTTTCAAAATCATTCTCTTAAACAAGATGTACATTGTCAGTCTGGTTCACAGATGGTCAAGCTGGGTGAGGTGCTGAAAAGGGACCTCAAACGGCAACGTACAGCACAAGTCGAGTCTGATTCCGACGACACATGTTAAAACATGTTTTATCAACCCAAAAAGCATAAACCGGTACGTTTAAAAATGTAACCGCCTTCATCAAATAATGTGCAGTGTTCCCCAGAGAATTGTCAGAGTTTACAGTGGTGGATTATAGCCTATTGGTGCTGACATGCATGTAATAGCGCACTTTGCGCTTGCATTGAATTATGTCCCGATATCAAAGTCCAAACCCAACCTAAAAACCTATGCCCTTGGTGCTCAGGGTAAAGCTTTATGTGATATAGCAAAACTGCATTTTTGTGAAAAGGAGTTACTATTCAAGACTGTATGAACTCTGTTGATTTATACGCATACACTCACACCATGAAAATTGTGTTTTGGCATGTGTATAATTTGGAGTGTGATAGCTGCCCTTTTTATTTAAGGTAACTAGCTTGATGTTTTCTGCATAGGTGACTGTGAGCAGTGACAAGGAGGATGCCATCTCTCAGGTGGAGTCTCAGCGGCCAGGGGCAGCTCCTGCGGTTTTTGTTGAGATGGACGAGGCGACATTAAAGGCTCTGAAAGGTGGGTGGGTGCATATGTATGCTAGTGATGCCAGGGTTATCTCTGCCACCACCTGAACCCTCCCATACACCTGCAGCCATTGTCAATGAGGTCATGAAGTGAATCCAAGTCATGCATCCCACCGTTAATTTGAAGAACATGAATGTTACATGTTATGTCTTAGAATACAGACCCGACTTCCCACATATTACAAATTTAAAAATAATCCACAGCCATTTTTGCCATCATTGTCTACTGTGAATACTCCTTGTTTGAATTTCACTGATTGAGCAATATGCCACAAGTGACAGTGGGGTTGGTATGGATATAACCACAAGGCCTCTGGCAGACTGGTGCAGGTAACCACAGCCGTGGGTATCTATACCAATACCATGACCACAAGCGCCATATTGCTTTTATATATCAGCTCCACTTCCATCACGTTTAAGATATCAAATTGTGTTTTCAATCATATATGTAGATTTATTTATTTATTTATTAATTTATTTATTTCATCCACTCCAAGAAATAGTTCTAATCTTCCATGCAAGTTGCCAAGCATCACAATATATCAATCAAAAGCAGGGTCCAGTAAGACAGGCTATATGGTCTTATTCACACAAGAATGTGTAGCAGTTGCTTGCAGGGTTCCCACAGGTCATGGAATTTTTTGAACATCATGGATTTTCAGGAAAGGTCAGGGAATGATCATTTTTGTCATAATTATGACACATCCATTGTCATGATTAATTGACAAATCCACTTTTATCATTAATAATTGTATTTCAATGTCAGACATTGTCAATCTTGTTTTAATTCATGCCCATGTCTCTCTCCTGTTTTCACACATGCAGTGAGGGAGCAATCCCAACACAGAGGTGACCGAGATCTGGGCCCTTCTACAGAGGAAGTGCAACAATGAAAGCTACAAGGCCTTATCTCATAATCAGAGTTAGATGTTGTACGTTGAATTTAAAGGCTGTATCTGCTTTTGTATTAGCGTATCATCTTTCTTGTGAGTGTGTTTGTGTTGTTTTCCCTTTGTGTCAGTTGTGTGATCTATGTGTAATATGTGGTGATGTGTAATTATGTTCCTGTTATTGTGTTATTATTTTTATCATTGTATGTCCTTTGCTTTAATTATCTATTTTTGTTTGAAGTGTAATAAAATTTATTTTTCTGAAATGCAATTTGTAATCTGTTGATGTAATGCATTTGAAATGTATTGAAATATAACACTTGTAGTATAATAGCAACATTTATGCTTAAGTATAACAAAATGGGGATAAAATTACAGATGAAATATACTTCAAACACAATTGTTTTCAAGAAAACATAATAACATTGTACTTAAAGTATGTGTCTATGATGTTTAGGTTGTAATTGAACTTCACTTTAAATACATTATCATTGTCATAGTGGGACACTAAGCACTAAATATAGTAAGTAAGTGTATTTGTAGATCACTTGAAATATTAAAGAGGCATACTAAATTAACAGTTTATAGTAATAATAATTATGATAACAGTATGTACAAAATATACTTAAACACAACTGTAAGTTGAGCTACAATGCCTTTTTAAGTGTATTACCATTAGAATGGTGATATAATGTAATTGTACTGTAAGTGTGCTTAATCACTCAAGAATCTTGATTTTCATTAGTGTAATTTAGTGCACTTGAAATTTGAAAAAAGTTGTTCCATTTTAGCATACTATTTATACTTAAAGTGTAGTCAAATAGATTTTAAGTTGTACTTAATACATAATTGAATACACTTAACTACACTTTGATTTGACGAAAAAAGTACAAACTGTACTGGGTACACTTTCAAAAAGTATATTTTTAATAGTTTCTTTTTTCACCTGGGTATACATAGACGCCTCATTCAGCGTTGGACCATACGTCGACGTCGCCGCCATATTGGAGGAGGCAGCTCCGCCCCGTGAACTAAGTCAATGGAGTGAACTTTATAAAGCTCCTTCTACAAAGTGCTATAAGTTAATGCCTCATTTACACATTCACACACGTACGGATATATTCAGGAAACAGAAAGGAACCAAAAACAACGTCTGCAACGTTCTCTGATGATTATAAACGTTAAGTACTCCTCCTATGTTCTGTATACAGGTCCGCACCAAATCATTTTATAATGTTTTTATGAGTGTTTACAGCTGCTAATGTATGTGACGCTGTTAATGTGATTATACATGACCAGGGTTTAAAATTGGCACCCGCCACTCGCCAAATGCGTGTAAAAATAAGTTTTGGCGAATAAAATAAATAGGTCACACGCCATTGGCAGGCTGCTTCTATTTGCCGTCTTTGCTATATAACTTTCAACATAAATGCCTAAAAGTAAAACAGACAGTTTACAGCTACAGCAGATCTACTGATTGCGTTTTAGATTTTTCCCTTGCTGTCCACTGTCATTCAACATTTGTAGATTGACTGGTAAATCGAGAGCTTCGCCTTTCGGCTCAGCTCTCTCTTCACCACGACAGACCGATACAACGACCGCATTACTGCGGCTGCTGCACCGATCCGCCTGTCAATCTCACGCTCCATCCTTCCCTCACTCGTGAATAAGACCCCAAGATACTTAAACTCCTACACTTGAGGCAGGAACTCTCCTCCCACCTGGAGGGAGCAAGCCAGCTTTTTCCGGTCGAGAACCATGGCCTCGGATTTGGAGGTGCTGATTCTCATCCCAGCCGCTTCACACTCGGCTGCAAACCGCCCCAGGACATGCTGGAGGTCCTGGCTCGAAGGAGCCAACAAGACCACATCATACGCGAAAAGCAGAGATGAGATCCAGTGGCTCCCGAACCAGATCCCTTCCGGCCCGAGGCTGCGCCTAGAAATTCTGTCCATAAAAATAATGAACAGAACCGGTGACAAAGGGCAGCCCTGTCGGAGTCCAACATGCACTGGGAACAGGTCTGACTTACTGCCGGCAATGCGAACCAAGCTCCTGCTCTGGTCGTACAGGGACCGTATAGCCCTTAACAGAGGGCCTCCGACCCCGTACTCCCGGAGCACCCCCCACAGAATGCCACGAGGGACACGGTCGAATGCCTTCTCCAAGTCCACAAAACACATGTGGACTGGTTGGGCAAACTCCCATGAACCCTCAAGCACCCTGCGGAGGGTATAAAGCTGGTCCAGTGTTCCACGGCCAGGACGAAAACCGCATTGTTCCTCCTGAATCCGAGGTTCGACTATCGGCCGAATTCTCCTCTCCAGTACCCTGGAGTAGACTTTCCCAGGGAGGCTGAGGAGTGTGATCCCCCGATAGTTGGAACACACCCTCCGGTCCCCCTTTTTAAATAGGGGGACCACCACCCAGGTCTGCCAGTCCAGGGGCACTGTCCCCGACTGCCACGCGATGCTGCAGAGACGTGTCAGCCAAGACAGCCCCATGACATCCAGAGACTTGAGGTGCTCAGGGCGAATCTCATCCACCCCCGGTGCTTTGCCACTGAGGAGTTTCCCAACTACCTCAGTGACTTCGGCTTGGGTAATGAATGAATCCACCTCTGAGAACCCAGTCTCTGCTTCCTCTATGGAAGGCGTGTCAGTGGGATTGAGGAGATCCTCGAAGTATTCCTTCCACCGCCCGACAATATCCCCAGTCGAGGTCAACTGCTTCCCCCTCCTGAGGCGCCGGATGGTTTGCCAGAATTTCTTCGAGGCCGACCGGTAGTCCTCCTCCATGGCCTCCCCGAACTCTTCCCAGACCCGAGTTTTTGCTTCCGAGACTGCCCGCGCTGCCGCACGCTTGGCCTGCCGGTACCTGTCAGTTGCCTCAGGAGTCCCCCGGGCCAGCCAGGCTTGGTAGGACTCCTTCTTCAGCTTGACAGCAACCCTTACTTCCGGGGTCCACCACCGGGTTCAGGGATTGCCGCCGCGACAGGCACCGGAGACCTTACGGCCACAGCTCCGGACAGCCGCGTCAACAATGGAAGTGGAGAACATGGTCCATTCGGACTCAATGTCCCCAGCCTCCCTCGGGATCTGGTCAAAGCTCTCCCGGAGGTGGGAGCTAAAGATCCCCCTGGCAGAGGGTTCTGCCAGACGTTCCCAGCAGACCCTCACGATACGTTTAGGTCTGCCAGGTCTGTCCAGCTTCCTCCCCTGCCAGCGGATCCAACTCACCACCAGGTGGTGATCAGTTGACAGCTCAGCCCCTCTCTTCACCCTAGTGTCCAAGACATACGGCCGGAGGTCAGATGACACGACCACAAAGTCGATCATTGATCTCCGGCCTAGGGTGTCCTGGTGCCACGTGCACATATGGACACCCTTATGCTTGAACATGGTGTTTGTTATGGACAAACTGTGACTAGCACAGAAGTCCAATAACAAAACACCACTCGGGTTCAGATCAGGGAGGCCGTTCCTCCCAATCACACCCCTCCAGATAACACTGTCGTCGCCCACGTGGGCGTTGAAGTCCCCCAGGAGAACGATGGAGTCCCCGGTTGGAGCACTCTCCAGTACCCCTCCCAGGGACTCCAAGAAGGCCGGGTACTCTGCACCACTGTTCGGCCCATAAGCCGAGACAACGGTGAGAGTCCTATCCCTGACCCGGAGGCGCAGGGAAGCGACCCTCTCGTTCACCGGGGAGAACTCCAACACATGGCGGCTGAGCTGGGGGGCTATAAGCAAGCCTCTCACCGCGGGCAACTCCAGAGTAGAAGAGAGTCCAGCCTCTCTCGAGGAGTTGGGTTCCAGAGCCCAGACTGTGCGTGGAGGTGAGCCCGACTAATTCTAGCCGGTACCGCTCAACCTCCCGCACCAGCTCAGGCTCTTTCCCCCCCAGCGAGGTGACATTCCATGTCCCCATGGCTAGAGTCACCATCCGAGGATTGGGCCGCCGGGGCCCCCGCCCACGACTGCCACCCATATCCCACTGCACCAGCCCCTTCTGAACCCTCCCGTGAGTGGTGAGCCCACGGGAGGGCGGGCCCACGTTGCTCGTTCGGGCTGCGCCCGGCCGGGTCCCGTGGGCGAAGACCCGGCCACCAGGCGCTCGCCTGCGAGCCCCAACCCCAGGCCTGGCTCCAGGGTGGGGCCCCGGTGACGCCGATCCGGGCGACGTGCACGTCCTTGCTGTTTGATCTATCATTGGGGGCGAGTGGTGTCATTACTGCTATTTGGATAATTTCTACAAGTCAGCGTTTAAGTTGAGTGACTGAAATTCTCGTCATCCTATTCAAAGGCTCCAACAGGCGTCCCATCGAACCGGGGTGAAGTTAGTTTCAGGTTGGATATTCGGCGGATATTCACTCGGGTCGAGCCGCGACTTTACTGAGGTTCACCCAGTGTCAGCAGCAGGAGGACAGTGTGTTCTAAGAATTTTGGACGTGTGGGACGAACTAATTTTTTCTTAGCTGCAGCCAACATCGGGACAAACTAAATGTAGCTAAAGAGAGACAGTGGAACCTTATATTTTCCTGCTTTTTTGTCCTTTGCCAATCACACCTATGAGTAGTAGAGGAAGAGGAAGAAGTAGTAGCTTAGATAGTTCCATACTAAAAAACAATCAGTGGGCAATTAACAGTTATCTCTATGCTGTTCAGTGTTTCCTACAGGAAATCTGGTCGTGATTGTGAACACTTAAGTGGCCGGTCAAAACATATTTTGGCCGGTAAAATTTCCCTACCTGCCATTGGTCAAAAATCTAATTTTATACCCTGTACATGACAGTTGAATATTGAATCCTTCCATAATAACCACATCCTGACATGTAAATGTAACAGATGTGTGAATAAAAAACACCAACATCGTTTTTATGAATACAGTGATTTTTTTATGATCTACGGACTAACAATCATGGAGACAAAAAATTAACAAAGTCTGCAAATCAAGATCAGAAACTGCAGCAGCAGTGAGCCTGCTTTCTTTTTTTCAGCAGTGAAGAGATTTACTCCATGACAGACCATTATAACATATGATAATGTATACAACATTTCATGGTAAAAAAAAAAAAAAGTAAAGTTGCAGCAGGCTACTATTATAAATATGCACCATATATAGTTTTCATTATTATTATTATTATTATTATTAGTAGTAGTAGTAGTAGTAGTAGTACTATTTTTCTGCATATTCTTGACTTTGAATGGGAGCATCTACGCTGCGATTCTGATTAGTATATTATGACGTCAGTTGTCCATATTTAAACTTAAATTTAATGAAACAAGTTGACAGTATGGGAGACAGACATCACATTTACATGTCAGGATCTGGTTATTATAGACACAGATTAAATATTTAACTGTTACATACGTTAGCAGCTGTAAACACTCATAAAAACATTATAAAATGGTTTGGTGCGGACCTCTATGCAGAACATATGAGGAATAGTGTTTATAATCATCAGAGAACGTTACAGACGTTGCTTTTGGTTCCTCTCTGTTTCCTGAATATATCCATACATGTGTGAATGTGTAAATGAGGCATTAACTTATAGCACTTTGTAGAAGGAGCTTTATAAAGTTTACTCATTGACAGTGCTGGGGCTCGTTACTCAAAAAAGTAATTTATTACACATTACACATTACTCTCAAAAATAGTAATGCCTTACATTACAAGATTACTGCCTGGAGAAAGTAATTAGTTACATTACTCGTTACATTACTCGTTACATTCTGTCTTGGCGTCTCATTCATGTTAGTCCACGGTTCCTTCGCAACAGGATTTGTGTGTGCGTGCTATCTCTGTAGGTGCTTCGTTAAGTTTGAGATAGTGTTAGCAGCGGTGAGGAGAGGTTTCCAACACGGGCAAAGTGTGCACCTTACATTCAAGTTATTTTCCTTACGTTCAACAAATTCAAAGCAATGTTTGTATCTGTAACCCTCCTGCTGCCCCAGCCAGCGCCCCCATACACACACTGGCCTGTCGCCTGCGTAGCCGCGCGGGAGGGGAGAGAGTCCAGCACTGCTGCAGAGGAGCTGTGGTCTGCGATTACTCTGAGCAGCATGTAAATTACAATATCATATATTTCTCGCCTTTCCCCCGATTATCTGAATAAGTTGCTAAATTTGTTGCTCGTAGCTTTCTAGAAATAAAGTCGGCAAGAGGGTCTGAAAAGTGGCCAAATCTAGCGAGAAAGTCGTCAAATTGGCGGCCGCCCCCCCACAGCCCGCCGTCTGTGATGCATGTAACGTAAGTAACGAGCTTTGCGAACTGTAATGTGATTACTACATTCAATACAGTAATGCCTTACACTACTCGTTACTGAAAAAGTAATGTGATTACAGTAACAAGTTACTTTGTAACGTGTTACACCCAACACTGCTCATTGACCTGTATTAGTTCACGGGGCGGAGCTGCCTCCTCCAATATGGCGGCGACGTCGACGTATGGTCCAACGCTGAATAAGTGTCTATGTATGTCTATGCTGGATGCGGTCCGAGAGCGGAGTCTGTACGGGAAGCAGCCTTACGCTGGAGACAGCCAGACCCTCCTGTCTCGCCTAAACAGCGGCATAAGCAGTGACATCTCCCCCCAACAGCTGCATCTGCCGCGACACCCCTCCTGGCACTCCTAGATGCCACGGCAGATGTCACGGGTAGCGGCACAAGCAGTGGCACCTCCACCAAACAGCAGCTTCTGACGCGACATCTTGCCCAAACAGCGGCATTTGCCGCGACATGTGCCGCGACATCCCTGCTGGCACTCCTGGATGCCACGGCAGATGTCACAGATAGTGGCACAAGCACTGGCACCTCTCGGCAAACAGTGGCACAAGCACTGGCACCTCCCAGCATGCAGTGGCACAAGCACTGGCACCTCCCAGCACGCAGTGGCACCTCCCGGCATGCAGTGGCACCTCCTGGCATGTAGTGGCACCTCCGGCAAACAGCGGCACCTGCCGCGACTGCTAGCGGCACCTAGCTGCGGCATCTGGGGGTGCCACCAAAGATGCCGCAGCTGGGTGCCGCTGCCACAAATTGAGCTTGCTGTCTCTCGGAAAAACTTTGTATGGTAGTTAATCAGAATCAGAATTTCTTTCTTTGTTATGCAAACGGGGAAATGTCTTTGCCACAGCAGCTAAAGGACAGTAATAAATAGAATAGACTCTTAAAAACATAATATTGTACAAAATGAACATGAATGAGAGAAAGGAATCATGTCTGGCTGTTTGGGTAACACTGTGGGATCCCTGGATGTATTAATGAGCAGGAGAGGCATGCATGATTCCTTTGTTCTGTGTGTGCCGGCATGCTTTTGGGAAAAAACAAACATGACAATATCAAACAAATTTGTTAAAGTATGCCCTTTGTGTGCACAGAAAAGGTATTTCACCTCAACTCAGCTTCAACAACCCATTCCCTGTATTCCAGTGTTCCTGATTACACCAGTGTTAATTTTGAAGGAGCACTCTGTAGTTTTGTTAAAGAAATGTTAATGAGAAGATAAAGATCTTCATTGGCCTAAAGAAACTAAAAAATCTAACTCTCTTTGTTTTCATGACTGAATAAACAGAATAAACAAACTCAGCTTAAAGGACAAAACAATGTATACTGTTACACTTTATTTATATGTGGCAGACCCTGCCACCTTTCTAACTTTAATCAGTGTTCTGGGACCTTATTTCCCTCTGAGAACAGCTTGTTGATTCACTTGTGGAAAAATTATGTATTACTACATCATTAATATGTAAATATTAACATTCTGAGTTTTAATTTACACTGTAAAAAAAAAATGTTGTTTTTACGGTCAAACACCGGCAGCTGTGGTTGCCAGAACTTCACCGTGAAAATTACAGAAAGACATTTTCTACTATAACGGTAAATGAGCACTAATATTGCTGATTCTACGGTTAATAATGGTGTTTGATTTCACATTTTATTGTAAGAGTTTATGTTTTTACCATTGAAAAACACCTTGTTTTACCCTAAAATTAGCATGAAAATACTATATAACATAAAGTTTGTGCCATGAAATTTGAAGGGTTTTAACTGTAAAATTAACAGTCTAAATTATGAAATACAAACATGCTCTGTAAACATGTCCATAAATTATTGCAAAAACAAAGGTTTTGTCAGTATTTTTTACTGGCAGCTGCGGTTGCCAGAATTTGACCGTAAAAATTATGGTCAGATATTTTATACTATTACGGTAAATGAGCACTAGTATTGCTGATTCTACGGTTAAGAATAGCGTTTGATTTCACATTTTAACGTGAGAATAAATGTTTTTACCATTGACAAGCACTTTGTTTTGCCCCAAAATTAGCATGAAAATACTATATAAAATAAAGTTCGTGCCATGAAATATTAAGAGTTTTAACTGTAAAATTAACAGTCTAAATTGTAAAATACAAACATGCTCTGTAAGCATGTCCATAAAATTACTGCAAAAATAAAGGTTTTGTCAGTCATTTTTGACAGTAACGCATTAACAGCTGCGGTTGCCAGAACTTGACCGTAAAAATAATGGTTAGACATTTTATACTATAACCATAAAGAGCACTAGTACTGCGGATTTACGGTTAATAATTGTGTTCGAGTCCATAAGTTTATGTAAAACTAAAAAGCTTTTACCCCTGAAAAAAATATATTTTTTTTAAAAATTAACATGAAAATATTATACAAAATAAAGTTTGTGCCATGAAATATGAAAGGTTTAACTGTAAATTTAACAGTCTAAATTATAAAATGTAAATTTACTCTGTTAAATTGTCCATCAATTATGGCAAGAAAAAAAGGTTTTGCCAGTTTTGTTTAAACAGTAAAAAACTGGCCGCTGCAGTTGCCAGAACTTCACCGTACAAAAATTACAAGACATTTAATACCATTACAGTAAAGAGTGTAATAGTACTGCTGATTTTACAGATAAAAACGTCATAGTTGAAAATACCATAATACTATAAAGATTTAAGATTGAATGGTAGAAGTAAAAAGTAAAATATGTAAATACTGTCCATAAAACAACCACAAAAAATAATCAAACTTTTTTTTTTTATAAAACATTTTCATTTAATGAAAATTATCTGTGAGGCTGTGTACATCAAGAATAAGAACTTCCAACACACATTACCTTTTAAGCTATAGTGCCTATAGTAACTATCACATATAAACTGTTGACATTACCGCGCTGACGAACAGCATTTTAACATTATTTTAATATCATCCCTGGTCTATCAAAACATGGGAAAGACTTCTAAATCACATCACAACATCAATCACATTCATCCCTTAGTAAACAGGGACCTGCCCAGCAATGGGCGCTGTTTCCCGAAGGGACAATATGAGGTAGAGCTGTAAGGGAGGAATAAACAGGTCGCGGTAGTTTATTCCACATATAAATACAGACTTTTTTCCTTCTGAATTAGCAAAGGCACTATACATACAACACCATCATGGTAAGCAACAAAGACATTGTGTAAGTTTTAGATGCTGAGGTTGTTTGTTTGGACTGTGTTTTTGTGATCACTCACAATTCCTCTAGGGGTCGACAGAAGTTATGTACTATAGCTTTAAGTCTTACATTAATAATCTCAAGAAACACTATAACTGTACGGACATTTGAACGTAATCCTGGATCTAGAAAGATTACCACAAGTGGGTAGACAGTTTTCAGAAAACATGGCATAACATCTACTGCAGTAAAGCGGAACATGCAAAGTGCAATCTAGTGCAATGAACAAAGTACCACACAATTCACCTAGTAAAAATTTACAGCAACTTTGAGAACTTTTGGTGCAGTTTTAACAACAATATTATCTGCAGTGTATGTTACATTCAGTATACCTACATCACATGACTCCAAACATTGCTGGAAGGTCTAGGTCCACTCATGGTCTGCAAGGTCTGAGATCAGAGTGAGGACTCTTGGATTGACTGAGAACGCTTACTTCTTCTTGTGCTCGACCTTGGTGCCTCTCTCGGGATTAATAGAAAAGAGACACCTTGATGAAAAAAAGAAAGGAAAGAATATCTTAGGTGTCTAATCAAATACATTGTATTTTTAAATATCTTGAGAAAGAAATTTGTACCTTTGGAGGAATTCCAGTGTTGACTGCAATTCCACCGGGTAGTGTATGTTAAAACAGTAGTAACTGCCGAACAGAAGGCAGATGGCAGATGTGAAGGAAGTGATGTGGTGGTTGACAACCTTTTGGTCAATGCTCAACATGAATATGTCAGCGGCAAAGCAGGAGGACCCTGAGAACAAACAACATGAACAAAAAAAATAAAATTGAATAATAAGGTCATCAATGTCAGCCATTAAAGCAAATACAATGGTTATTACATTCAACTACATTCTAAACTTGGTTCACTTTACGTACCACACACAATGAGGCAGGGTGTTGCTGGCACATTCTCCATCTGAACCTCCTCAGCAAGGCTTGTCTTCTCAACGTAATGGAACAGATGTTCTTCTTTCTCACCAAAATGAGCCAGTAAAAGAAGTACCATCTCTGTCAGTTCCTCTGAGCAACCACTGGAATTTCTTCTTTCAGTTTGAAGCTTGAGGAGAGAATCCAGGACTTGTTTGCCTCTTTGTGCAGACACAGTTTTGAGGAAGTTTAAGAGGCGCATCCCCTTTTTGTCCACATTTGCAAAGAAGGCCTCAATCAGTTTTACACCAGTAAGATGCTGGAAGTGTCCTTCCATACCAGCTTCATGAAACAAAAAAGGCCATTCTTGGCATAGCTCCTGGATGCTTGTACCTTTGTTGATGTCTTTTCGCTGCCTGTAATAGGTGGACTTGACTAATTCTTTGACATCTTCAGCAGTGTAGTTCTTCTCTTTAAACATCTTCTTCATTTCTTCTTTTTTTCATGCTGACTCTCTACAGTTTCAGTAAGTGGCAAATATTTTGGCTCCCAGTTGACACAGCCATATGTGTCTTGAACACTAGCTTTTTGTTCAGCGAGTATTTCGTCAGTGTTCGCATCTGATTCTGCCTTGCGTTTCGCTATCTTTGGTGTGTCTGGTCGTTTGACATTTTCAATTCTTGACTGGAGTTGCTTTACCAGGGATTGAAATCCAAGTCCAATAACATCACCATCAATCACATCTTCAAGTGACTTTGGATACTTAGCTACCATCCTTTTTGCTATCTCTGTAGTGTTGCGTTTGGTTGGATTCTTACAAATCTTCATCATTTCAGAAACGATAATCCTTACCATTTCTCTACGTAATCGTGCACTTGGCCTTGTCTGTCTTTCCAAGATCTGCATTAACTCTTCAGGGAGCTTCTGCCATGGTATCTGAAAACTGTCTACCCAGTTTGGCGCAAATGGGGAGCAGCTTATTGAGGATGATGAGGTAGCTGTGGATGACGCTGGTGAAGACTTGGACGGGACCGAAGTTGGAGAGGATTGAACAGACAGTGGAGAAGAACACACGAAGTTTGAAGTTGAAGCAGTTGAGTCTGTGAAAGAACAAAAAATGAAATTTGAAAGCATTAAATATTGAATGTTTTGGTACTCTGTGAAATAATGTAGTGTACCAATAAATATATATCAAGATATTACAGCTGCACAATATGGTCAATAATGAATACTGCAATTATCTTGACAGCCAAAATCCACTTCAAGTCCCGTCAAGTTCTCATTATGCATAAACACAAGCAGGTACATGTACTGTGGTTTTTACTGTTACTGAAGTCTTTTAATCCTGTGCATAGAGATTATATAATGTTAGGTAACAGTTATTGTAGTTGTAGTTTCTTTTCTAAGCACAGGACACTGTGTCTCCTGCCCAGGGACTACAGATGTAAATCAGCTCATAGTTAACTCTATTGGAGCAAAGAAGCTGTATATTGTCCTTGTCAAACAAAACAAACAGACGAAATATGATTCAACTTTTTGCATCACAACTATAATTTTCATTGAAAATGCCTAAATACTTAAATCTTGATGATGTGACATGTGTTATTACTAGGGGTGGTGAAAAAAATCGATTATTGATTAATCGCGATTATAATATTGACGATTATGAGTCGATTATTAAATTTCCAAAAATCGACTTAAAAAAAATGTAAAAAAAATAAAAAAAATTTTTTTATTTTTTTTATTTTTTTTAAATTGTAATACAAACTGGAGTCCTCCTCTTACTGGCTTCCACTACATGGCCCTGTCTAGAGCCAAGATATGTTATTCCATCCCGGATCTTTTTCACACTTAAATCGATTCCAAATCTTTACAAGGAGACAAAGCTTTCCGTGCAAGAGTCCCTCAACTCTGCTCACAGGGTAGCAATAATGTGTGATGCCTGGACATCCACAGCTACAGTCTCATACGTGACCGTTACAGCTCATTATGTCAGCAGTTAATGGAAGCGAATGTCCTACGTACTTCAGACAAAAGCTATGGATGATAGCCTCACAAGCGCAAATATGCGTGAGCTTCTTACAGTGTTAATTTTGACAGCAAATTCTGATTTAGTCTTAGTCTTTTGAATAACACACCATTTAGTTTTAGTCATATTTTAGTCATCTGAAATCTTTTAGTCTTAGTCTGGTTTTAGTCGACTAAATATCATAAGATTTTGAGTCTTAGTCTAGTCTTAAGTCTTTTAGTCTTAGTCTAGTCTTAGTGAGTGGTAAATCTCTCTCTCTCAATTCATTTCAATTCAAATGGCTTTATTGGCATGAGGCAACACTGTACATATTGCCAAAGAAAGGGTTTGGAAATAAAAAATAATAACAATAAAGGAAAACTATATTTACAACAAATTACTTATAATCTATACTGTTAGTAATACTGTACCTATGATTGACTCAATCATAGTTACAATAAAATAATCTCAGTCAATAAGTAATTAATAACAAATGAATCAGTTTGTGTCAACTGAAAATGTCATGTCTCTCTTTCTCTCTCTCTCTGTAAATGTCGCTTTAATTTGCTAGTGTTTTTGCTCTACACGGTTTGCAGACGGTCTGGCTGTCATATGTGAGGTGTGCCCAGATGTCAATTCTTCGTTTTCTAGCTCTGACATTTCTGTTGTTCATGAGGCATGCCTTTGCCCTCGGACCAGGTGCACTGCAAACCGTTAATGCTAGCGTCTTTCTAACGAGCGAAGTCAGCTGAAATCCGCCAAAGCTGTGCAACTAAATATCATGTAAACAACCTAACTCTTGTGAAAACGTCCACAAAACTGTGCAAAGTTCTGCAAACTTGTCTATGTTCTCCTTCTGTGTAAATGCTGCTGCCTTTGTTTAGCTTGCCGCGGCTTTTTAAAGTGGCTCTGCTGCTTCTGCTGCTTCTGCATCGGTCAACCTACCCTCAAAAGATTTGCTCTGATTGGCTCTTTTCTCCATTCGTCCCTCCCTAACATTTTCGTCTCGTTTTTATTCGTTGACTAAAGTGTCAGTTATATTTCGTCACAGTCTTCGTCATCATATCTGACTTTTTATTTAGTTTTCATTTAGTTTTCGTCCGTGAAAAAGGTTCGTTGACGAATATTTTTCATCATAGTCTTCGTCAACGAAATTAACACTGGTTTCTTAAAGCAATGGCAGACGAGTGGGGAATCGAGAAACACGACCTGGTTCTCGTCACCAACAATGCTTCTAACATGAGTCTGGCTGCTGAGCTTGGCAACTTTCTTTTAACAGTGAAAGACTACATTTAAACAAAGTAAAAAATAATAATTTTGATATTACAGTTACACTATACAATATTGAAGGTGCTGTGAGGTGTTACTCAAAAGAGAAGTCAAATAATTCAGCAGCTGACTGATGAAAATCGAATTGATAATCGTTAATAATCGAACATCGATTTGTAATCGAATCGAGACTTCAATAATCGGAATCGAATCGGGAAATTAGGCAGATTAACCACCCCTAGTTATTACACGTTTCACCTGGAAATCAAGATATAGGGGCTAGTCCATCTCTGTAGCAGTGGTTTAACCTTCATCAAAAAATTACCTTTTTTAACCTTCATCAAAAAATATTTCAATTACTTGTGCAGGTTTGAATGTAGAGGATATTCATTTTATGTAAACGTTACAACAGTTCTTTTTCAATACACTCACCATTTTGGACCCATGCATTAACCAGTCTTCTGGCTTGTATGGGTTTTAATACTGGCAGTAAGTCTCCTTCTGTGATGTACTTTAGATCAGTGGTTCCAAACCTGGGTGGCGCGCCTCCCACGGGAGGGCGCCAGAGATCGCAGGGGTGGCGCACGACTTTGTCTGCTCTGAGGTTGTGAGGTTAAAGTTTTACTTGTGCAACCCTCTGAGGTCGATTTACGCGCCGGCAAGTCAAAATCACCTGACCTATTAAAGATGACATAGCAGCAAGATGGAGCCTCAGTGAGTCTCGGTCCGACTTATGTGTTGGAGCAGCCTTCAAGCTGTGTTTCAGTTTTTAAATTGTGTTGATAGGCCAAGTAAAACCGGACTTACGATAAATAATGTGCGGCACGCTTTTTCGCTAGAATTATCGTCACGTTTGCTGCGCGTTTGGTGCAGGAAGAGACGGTCAAAACGGACTTCTCTCAGTATAGTGTCTGCAAGCAGGAAAAGTTTGCGAGCGAAAAAACACGTTCCTATTGGTGGAAAAAGGCACCACACAAGCCAATCACAAAATTACATGGCAAGACACGTGATTTGGTTGCTGGGGGACAGGAGGAAGTTGTGGAGGGACCGACAGTGACGGTGAGAGAGTTGAGAGATGTGTGTCAAATTAAAAAAAAATAACTGTACAGTCACACATGTGAGGTTGTGCTGAAAATAATGACACCAAATGTGGCAAGATAAATAGTTTTTAAGGTGAAATATAATGGTAAAATCAAAAATAGTCAAAATGGCCAATTATACCCTGGACTGCATAAAATCCCAGTAACACACCCAATTAAAACTCTCTATAATCCAAATTGAAACATATTTCTTGGTCCACATTTAAATTCATTAAGCTATTTATTACCAACACCCCTATGAGGTACACCTGATGACACAAAAAGGAAGAAATGTATCTATATATATTGTAAAACTAGGAGAATATAACTGTTGTTTATTTTTGCGAATAAAAGTTTGTAATTAATCACTTTATTCTTTTAGTGTATGCGGGTTGGGGGGCCTGGCTTGTTTTGGACACAGGCAAGGGGGGCTTCAAGGAAAAAAGGTTGGGAACCACTGCTTTAGATCATCTGTGGTGGTAGCACCAAGTGCTTCCAAAGTATCCTTTACCGACTTCACAACTTCATCTGGAAGACCTGGAAGCACTGCTGCAATTGCATCACTTATCTTCTTTGGAATTTGAGTTTCCGTTTCCGGGTTTTTTCCCACGGGACCCGGCCGGGCTCAGCCTGAAGGAGCAACGTGGGCCCGCCCTCCGGTGAGCTCACCACTCGCCAGTGGGTTCATAAGGGGCCGGTGTAGTGGGATTTGGGTGTCAGTCTTGGGCGGGGGCCCCGGCGACCCAATCCCCGGATGGTGACTCTAGCCATGGGGACATGGAATGTCACCTCACTGGGGGGGAAAGAGCCTGAGCTGGTGCGGGAGGTTGAGCGGTGCCGGCTAGAAATAGTCGGGCTCACCTCTACGCACAGTCTGGGCTCTGGAACCCAACTCCTTGAGAGAGGCTGGACTCTCTTTTACTCTGGAGTTGCCCGCGGTGAGAGGCGGCGAGCGGGTGTGGGCTTGCTCATAGCTCCTCAGCTCAGCTGCCATGTGTTGGAGTTTACCCCGGTGAACGAGAGGGTCGCTTCCCTGCGCCTTCGGGTGGGGGATAGGTCTCTCACTGTTGTCTCGGCTTTTGGGCCGAACAGCAGGGTAGAGTACCCGGCCTTCTTGGAGTCCCTGGGAGGGGTACTGGCTCCAACCGGGGACTCCGTTGTTCTACTGGGGGACTTCAACGCTCACGTGGGCAGCGACAGTGTTACCTGGAGGGGTGTGATTGGGAGGAACGGCCTCCCTGATCTGAACCCGAGTGGTGTTTTGTTACTGGACTTCTGTGCTAGTCACAGTTTGTCCATAACAAACACCTTGTTCAAGCATAAGGGTGTCCACATGTGCACGTGGCACCAGGACACCCAAGGCCGGAGGTCAATGATCGACTTTGTGGTCGTGTCATCTGACCTCCGGCCGTATGTCTTGGACACTCGGGTGAAGAGAGGGGCTGAGCTGTCAACTGATCACCACCTGGTGGTGAGTTGGATCTGCTGGAAGGGGAGGAAGCTGGACAGACCCGGCAGACCCAAACGTATTGTCAGGGTCTGCTGGGAAAATTCTGGCGGAACCCTCTGTCAGGGAGGTCTTCAACTCCCATCTCCGGGAGAGCTTTGACCAGATCCCGAGGGAGGCTGGGGACATTGAGTCCGAATGGACAATGTTCTCCACTTCCATTGTTGATGCGGCTGTCCGGAGCTGTGGCGTATGGTCTCCGGTGCCTGTCGTGGTGGCAATCCCCGAACCCAGTGGTGGACTCCGGAAGTAAGGGATGCTGTCAAGCTGAGAAGGTCCTGTCAAGCCTGGTTGGCCCGTGGGACTCCTGAGGCAGCTGACGGGTACCGGCAGGCCAAGCGTGCGGCAGCACGGGCAGTCGCGGAAGCAAAAACTCGGGTCTGGGAAAAGTTCGGGGAGGCCATGGAGGAGGACTACCGGTCGGCCTCGAAGAACTTCTGGCAAACCATCCGGTGCCTCAGGAGGGGGAAGCAGTCCTCCACCAACACTGTTTACAGTGGAGGTGGGGAGCTGTTGACTTCGACTGGGGACATTGTCGGGCAGTGGAAGGAATACTTCGAGGATCTCCTCAATCCCACTGACACGCCTTCCATAGAGGAAGCAGAGACTGGGGTCTCAGAGGTGGATTCATTCATTACCCAAGCCGAAGTCACTGAGGTAGTTGGGAAGCTCCTCAGTGGCAAAGCACCGGGGGTGGATGAGATTCGCCCTGAGTACCTCAAGTCTCTGGATGTTGTGGGGCTGTCTTGGTTGACATGTCTCTGCAGCATCGCGTGGCAATCGGGGACAGTGCCTCTGGACTGGCAGACCGGGGTGGTGGTCCCCCTATTCAAAAAGGGGGACCGGAGGGTGTGTTCCAACTATCGGGGGATCACACTCCTCAGCCTCCCTGGAAAAGTCTACTCCAGAGTACTGGAGAGGAGAATTCGGCCGATAGTCGAACCTCGGATTCAGGAGGAACAATGCGGTTTTCATCCGGGCCGTGGAACACTGGACCAGCTCTATACCCTCCGCAGGGTGCTCGAGGGTTCATGGGAGTTTGCCCAACCAGTCCACATATGTTTTGTGGATCTGGAGAAAGCATTCGACCGTGTCTCTCGTGGCATTCTGTGGGAGGTGCTCCGGGAGTATGGGGTCGGAGGCCCTCTGTTAAGGGCTGTATGGTCCCTGTACGACCGGAGCAGGAGCCTGGTTCGCATTGCCGGCAGTAAGTCAGACCTGTTCCCAGTGCATGTTGGACTCCGGCAAGGCTGCCCTTTGTCACCGGTTCTGTTCATTATTTTTATGGACAGAATTTCTAGGCGCAGCCACGGGCCGGAGGGGATCTGGTTCGGGAGCCACTGGATTTCATCTCTGCTTTTCGCGGATGATGTGGTCTTGTTGGCTCCTTCGAGCTGGGACCTTCAGCATGTCTGGGGCGGTTTGCAGCCGAGTGTGAAGCGGCTGGGATGAGAATCAGCACCTCCAAGTCCAAGGCCATGGTTCTCGACCGGAAAAAGGTGGCTTGCTCCCTCCAGGTTGGGGGAGAGTTCTTGCCTCAAGTGGAGGAGTTTAAAGTCCGTGTAAAGCAAATTCAGCCATTTTCTTCTAAACACATTAAAAAGGTCATAAATGTATTTCCTTAAAACATGTAAAAAGCATTCAACCATTTAGAATTTAATTTTGGAGCTAGGCTCACAAACTGTGTTTCACTATTTCTGTGTTTAGGATTTAATGGGCGGTTCAGAAATCATGGCCGCGTTACGTAATGCGGCTATGATGATTTGCATAAACCCCGCCCTGCTGGAAGCCTATAAATACATTCAGCGCATTACCTTCAGAGGTTTTTCGGCTTGCTGTCCAGTCTTGGATAGCATCTCTTAAGCCCCCCACACACCGCCCAGACGTCCAACTGCCTTATCCGACCACTCTCCGACCACTCCGTTGCCTCTCGTCTGACCCGTTCGGCAGAAAAGTTGCATTGAAACACACCACTTCGACGTGCTGCCTTCTCCACAGCAGTGTGTACGTTCTGCGCTTGCGCAAGATGCAATAAGCGGCTGGCGCTTGTGTTGTGAGTTGTAAACGAGAGGCTTATGCACGCAACTCTCTTTACTTTCGATCAAAACGAAACTTAACTTTCAGATAAAAACAGCTGCATACTAAACATGCAGCGAGGCATTGCCAAACGAACACAAATGAATTCGTCCTGAACAGACATAATAACAGCCAGTCTCGTGCCAGTACTGCAAAACATGAAAACGGGGAATAAAAGAACGGAGTCCATAGAATAACAAAGCGCACACAGTATTCCGCCCTCCCACACACCGCGCTGATTCACTAGCACACTGCCAATCAGAGCGGCCATTCAGCTGGCACACAACCAATCAGAGAATCCAATGGCTCAGACGTCCGACAGCCCTCCTCCTCAGACTTCGCATGCTCAATTGGAGCAGACAACGTCCGAACGGCTCCGAAAGCTTCAGACGCAGCTGAACACACCAAACAGAAATGTTCCCGACCTCGTCCGAGTCTCTCCAAAGGCTTCAGACGTCCAACGGTTGGGCCGGTGTGTGGGGGCCTTTAGAATAGTTTGCAGCTAGCTAACCAGTCAACCAGTCAGCTAAACATTCATGTCTCCTCCACATCGCTCCTGCATCTTTCCTGGATGCCACAGTGTGCAGGGTAACGGCACCGTTAGCTTATTTAAGTTTCCTAAGGACGACAGCGTAAGGAAACGGTGGACCGATTTTGTCAAAAGGAGCTACTGTGGAGAGTTAAAAATCACCACCAACACCGTCTCTGCAGTGTCCACTTTATCCCCGATAGTTACAGCAACTGTCACCAGGTAAAGTCTGGATATCTGAAGAGTCCGCTGACGCTGGTCCGTGTGGCTGAACCGGCCCTCTTTGTCCCCGGCTTGCATCCTCCCGTCCCGCCAGGACGTGTTCTCATCTCCGCCGCCGGCATTATGTGCCCGCCTGCGACCGTCCCGCCGACAACAGGTGCTCTCATCCCCACCACCGCCAGACTTTAGGTTCTCTGCCCAAGCCCGACCCTGAGGTGAACCGGACCGCGGGTATGGGGCGCCGATTGTAAAGTTGGGCATGCTAAAATAAACAGCTACTTTTTGCCACATTTAGCAAAAACATGTATAAAAAACACGTGAATTTTTCAGTGTTACTTTTGACCAGATTTACAGCAATATTTGTGAACTTTGTGATATTCACTTCTCTTGTAAAAGTACAATTTCAGTGTTTAATCTGAATAAAAAAATCTAAATCTAGATGTTAAATATTAAATATAAATATAAATGTTAAATATAAATATAAGTGTTAAATGTTAAATATAAATGTTAAATCTAAATGTTAAATATAAATATAAATGTTAAATATAAATATAAATATTAAATGTTAAATATAAATGTTAAATGTTAAATCTAAATGTCACGGGTGAAACTAAATATTTAGCTAATATGCAAATTCACACTGTCTGTCACCGGAAGTACCAAAATAAAAGCTCATTGACGCGAGCCGGCTCTCTCCGTGGTCTTCTTCGGGTCGTCAGGCGGAGAGACTGCGGTCCGAGGTTTGTCACGTCTCCACACCGCGCTCTCTTTAGTGATGGGAACGGCAGTTCCTTTTACTGTACTGAATCTCTAGAATCCGTTCATTAAAATGATTCGTTCAAAAGATGCGTTCACTGAATCGTTCAGTGCTCTCCAACTCCCTGAACTGATAAGCAGCCAAACGATCCGTCATTCAGTTCATGATTCAGGCTCACGTTCACTTACTGAGGGAGGGTGCTTTCACGGACTATAGTACACAATCATTCGCGGGAGACGCAGCGCTGCTTTGAGTGGTATACATGCACTAAAATTATTACACGGTGAAAGTGCCCTCTGTGCACAGTAAAATCACTTAACATGAGGCTACACGGACGTCAGCAACACAGCGCTAATTTTAGCAGTGCGGTTGCTGAACGTGAATCAACTCCTCTGCCCTGAGTGAGTGAGTGAGTGAGTGAGTGACATAGCGCCAGTTTCAGCACAGTACGTGAACGAGAATCACGCCCTCAGTGACAGTTCTCTGTGTGCAGTAGGTTCGCGAATCATGAACGAATCACAGCGCGAACCTGAATCACGTCCTCACAGTTCTCTGAGTGAGTTGCGGCAGTTCCACTCCCGGCCAGCATGCTCGCGGCTGAGCTCAACTGAACTGAGAAAGGAACTAATCAGTTTATGAAGTGATTCCGTTCACTTCGTTCACTTAAAAGATTCGTTCATTCGAACGACACGTTCACGATCGACACAACACTAGCTCTCTTGTTGTCTATCAGCATGTCCACTGATTTAGCTGGAAACATTGGACGGGCCGTTTTGAAGTCAATACAAAGTTTCAGCAATGCGCCAGCGACAGCTACAGCGTCCAGCACAGAGCCGCCACAGCACTCGGTAACTTTGTTTTCTAACTCCTAAAGTAATGTTAGCATAAAAACTAGTTAACGTTAGCCCAGTAGAGGTAATCTTTGCTAGGTTATGTTGCTAGTGTTCAACATCATTTGTTTGGTTTTTCTAATAGACTGTAGATGTAGAGACTGCTGGACATCGTCCCATTTTTTTTTTTTTATTTTGCTAATGCCATCCCGCTGAATGTAAACGTCTCCTCAGGCTTCACCAGCAGTGTATGCCGGGTGGATAGTGCGACGGCTATGGCGGGTGGATAGTGCCAATGCTAGGATTACCAGGAGAAGGAGAAGGAGCAGCCTCCCCTATCCGTCACCAGCAGACCGTGTGGATTTTTGAATGGGAGTGAATGGGATAGCAGATAAGAGACTGGCGGCGACTTCACGGCGAGTGCATGGAAAGGACGTGTATCGACGGCGACGTGACGACGGCCTACATTAGAATTACTAACAAAGTATACGTCTGAAACACGTCGTCACCTAAGTACGTCACCACCAAAGTACGTCGTCACTAAGTACGTCGTCACCAAAGTACGTCGTCACTAAGTACGTCGTCACCAAAGTACGTCGTCACTAAGTACGTCGTCACCAAAGTACGTCGTCACTAAGTACGTCGTCACCAAAGGACGTCGTCACTAAGTACGTCGTCACCAAAGGACGTCGTCACCTAAGTACGCCGTCACCAAAGGACGTCGTCACCTTAGTACGCCGTCACCAAAGGACGCCGTCACCTAAGTACGTCGTCACCTAAGTACGTCGTCACTTAAGTACGTCGTCCATAAAGTACGTCCCCTTGTCTTAAGTTAATTACAAATTTAAAAATGTAGGCTATATTAATAATGAATAGGCCTATACACTCAGAAATGTTCAACCAATAATCTGTCACAACAGTTATAATTACAATTATCATGGGATAAGGAGGTCTGTCACCAAGAAATTAATTTTTTGTAATTGTTCATTATAAATAATGTTCTGTGTTTTGTTTAGCTCTTGATCTGCTGTCATAAACGTGAGCGGGAATGGCTGAATTGTTTGTTGTTGTTGCAACTTTCAATGAAGTTAGAAGAAAAAAAAATTACGTCCCCAACTTTGAGTGAATACAAGTCTTTAAGTGAATTTCATGTTTTATATGTTAACATGTCTTTATTTTCGTGTATAATGGGAACTACAGAGTACAGTGCATAGCCTGTACTATGCACATCCTTTGGATTCACTTGTTTTTCTTTTGAGCAGTTGCAGCATTGAGATTGCACTGAATAGACTAAGTTGTGTAAAAGGAACAAGAAGCCAGTAACACTCTTTCTGATCTCTTTAATCCCTCACTACTCACACAAACCGGTTTCGACGGTCAGTCTTCGACAGTGCCCTGCTTTCAAAATTGCAAAATTTAAAAGTTCATGTCCAAATTTAACAATGTTTTCCTGGGAACTTCTATTGCGGATTTTATCCACTAGATGGTGCCATTGTTCAATGGTTGTTGTAGTTACAAACAGTGTTGCGTGTTGGAAGAAGTGTGTATATATATATATATATATATATAATATATATATATATATATATAATATATATATATATACACATATATATACATATATATGTATATATATATATATATATAAATATATATATGTAAAAATATAAATATATACACATATATATAAATATAAATATATACATATATATGTATATATATATATATATATATATATATATATATATATATATATAAAAAATAGTATTTTTGCATTCCACCATGACAACAGTAATGAATGCAGAGATTGTGTTACCGTTTTAGTAGCCGCCTTTATAAGTAGGATACATTTATTTGTTTTATTATTTATTATATTACCGATCCTATATGTTTGTGAGTTGTTGTATTTTTTTAATTAGCTACGCTAACGGTGGTTAGAAGTTGACGCTCAGGTTATTTGTGTCTAAATGAAGATGAAATAAGGATTTAATGTTTCGCTATTTTTCAGTCCAGTCAGGGAGGAGTAACTGCTGGAGGCTGCAAGTTCTGAGCTTAATGATGTGGAGAGAGAAGTCATCCTGGAGCCGTTTAAGTTCTCTATTATCGAAGACATGTAGCCTGACTGACCAGGGTATGTGAATGGGAAATGGAGGACAATTGTTGAATAAAAGGCAACAGAATTAAATTTAGTTATTTTGTGTTTTCATTACCTATTTAATCAACACCTGATACCCACCTAATAATTTATTTTCATTAAACCATGAAGAACAGAAGTAGGTTAGTGCATTTTGAAATCCAGTTTTAACTTAGGGTGACCAAAAGTTTGCTTTTGGCCGGACATGTCCACTTTTCACGTCATGTCTGGGTCCGGTTATGAATTGGTGATTATGTCCATTTCTCATCGTTTTTTCACGGTACCGTTAAGCACATAAATACTTGTCTATGCGCTGACAGTGCTTTGTGCAGCTTACTACTGTAAGGTACTTTTCACAAACTGCAGAATTGCAAGTTACCTCAATAGCTCACTTGGTAGGAGTTCTGCAACAAATACCTATTGCAATTTTTACTGGAGCGGCAAGGGTTCGAGTCCTGCTGTTTTTCTTTTTTTTCAGTGTATTTCATTTTATTTGTGTACCATTAATAAGTATATCATATAAAAGAATCAGGTGGAAACATGCAATAGACAAAATAATGTAGACCTATTTGATAAATGTTATAGGCTACATGAGATGCTGAGGCAATAAAAACAATCTTAGATTAATTATGTTAATATGTTGGTTGATGGTTTCAAATAACTACTCTTGCCCTCTACGTGTGCTGAGATTAGCCTACTGTAAAGTTTACATAGGCTATGTATAAGCCTTTGAGCAGGTGCATCAGCTTTCTTGTGTTCAATTGTTTCAAAATATCTTATATAGGTAAATTAGGCCTACTGGTAAACTATTCAATGGTAAATATGAGAGGTGTTTTTTTTTTGTTTTTTTTTACAAAGACTGGAAGAGTCCAACTGTCCAATCAACAAGTTAAATATTTTCCTATGAACTTGTCGCTAAATATGGACAGAGCTTAGGCCTATACCCCATTTTGACAGTTAATGTAATGCAATAAAGTTGCTGACAGACTCGCGTTACATTGTTGTTTAATTAAATATCCAAAAAATGTCTATATGATTTTATTTTGAAGTTTCTTGCGTGCACTTCCTGTCCCGAGCAGTTAGGATTTATTGATTGATTTATGGAGGCCAGAACTGATGTGAATGAGAAAGTTGGGGAGGCACGACGGCGTAGGTGTGGCGACGTACTTATCAACGACGACTTGCACTGGCGACGGCGTAACGTAAGCCAGTTCAGACGTTGATGTCAGACGAGAGTCTCCTGCGGTAGGGTTGCCGTGTATGGCGGGTGGATAGTGCCACGGCAACCCTACCGCAGGAGACTCTCGTGTGACATCAACGTCTGAACTGGCTTACGCCAGTACAAGTCGTCGTGCAATTCTGCAGTTTGTGAAAAGTACCTTACAGTAGTAAGCTGCACAAAGCACCTTCAGCGCATAGACAAGTATTTATGTGCTTAACGGTACCGTGAAAAAACGATGAGAAATGGACATAATCACCAATTCATAACCGGACCCAGACATGACGTGAAAAGTGGACATGTCCGGCCAAAAGCAAACTTTTGGTCACCCTAAGTTAAAACTGGATTTCAAAATGCACTAACCTACTTCTGTTCTTCATGGTTTAATGAAAATAAATTATTAGGTGGGTATCAGGTGTTGATTAAATAGGTAATGAAAACACAAAATCACAAAATTTAATTCTGTTGCCTTTTATTCAACAATTGTCCTCCATTTCCCATTCACATACCCTGGTCAGTCAGGCTACATGTCTTCGATAATAGAGAACTTAAACGGCTCCAGGATGACTTCTCTCTCCACATCATTAAGCTCAGAACTTCCAGCCTCCAGCAGTTACTCCTCCCTGACTGGACTGAAAAATAGCGAAACATTAAATCCTTATTTCATCTTCATTTAGACACAAATAACCTGAGCGTCAACTGCTAACTAATTAAAAAAATGCAACAACTCACACACATATAGGCTCGGTAATATAATAAATAATAAAAGCAAATAAATGTATCCTACTGATAAAGGCGGCTACTAAAACGGTAACACAATCTCTGCATTCATTACTGTTGTCATGGTGGAATGCAAAAATAAAATTTTTATATATATATGTATATATATATATATATATATATATATATATATATATATATATATATAATATATATATATATATATATATACATATATACATATATATTTAGATTTATGTATATATATATGTATATATATATATATATATATATATATATATATATATATATATATACAGTCGTCCTCAAAATTATTCATACCCTTGCTAATTGTTGTGATTTTTTATTTTTGTGATGGAATGACTGCATTTTTTCAAGTTTGTTTATGAGTTATATGTGACCAACAAGTGAAAGAATGACAACAATACTCCATTCAAGAAATTCTTCATTTGAGGTGATCTTTATTCATGGATTCTCAAAAAATGCCATGTTCAAAATTATTCATACCCTAATCCAATGTCTTTCTTTAATAGTCGATAGCATAGCCTTTGTTTTTCATGACTGCTTCCAGACGATTTTTGTATGTGTCCACAAGCTTCCTGCACGTCTCCTGTGGGGTGTTTGCCCACTCTTCCTTTGCGAAAGCCTCAAGCTGGGTCAGGTTGGTCGGTTTCCTCGCCGTCACCCTGGTCTTCAAGTGATGCCATAAGTTCTCGATGGGATTCAGGTCAGGACTCTGACTTGGCCATTCTAGGACATTGACATCATTGTCCTTGAACCATTTCTTCACTACCTTGGCGGTGTGTTTAGGATCATTGTCTTGCTGGTACATCCAGTTGTGACCAAGCTGGAGTTTCTGAGCAGATTCCTTCCCATTTTCGTCAAGGATCCTGATATAATCCTCCTTTTTCATGAGTCCTTGGACCTTGACGAGGTTCCCTGTGCCACTGGAAGAGAAGCATCCCCACAGCATTATGCTTCCACCACCGTACTTGACTGTGGGCACAGTGTTCTTCGGTCTGTATGCTTCTCCTTTCTTCCTCCAGACATATTGAGCATGCATATGGCCAAATAACTCAAACTTGGTCTCATCAGACCACAGAATGGTTGACCAAAAGCTGGAATCTTGCTTCAAATGACCTTTAGCAAAGGCCAGACGAGCCTCCACATGTTTCTTAATGAGCAGTGGCGTCTTCCGAGGCCTGCGTCCATGGAGACCTCCTCTGTGCAACACTCGCTCAATGGTGGACCGTGACACCTTCATCCCTGCCTGGTCAAGTGTTTCAATCAGGGCCTTGGTTGTGGTCTGGGGGTTGTTGTTGACCTCTCGGCAGATTTTCCTGGCAAGTTTGGGGGACACCTTATGCTTCCTGCCACGGCCGCTGAGGTTTTTAACAGTATTGAACCTCTTGTGCTTGTTGATGATGCTCTGGACGGTTGCCACAGGGACATCATACTGCTTTGAAATGGCCTTGTAACCCTTTCCTTCACTGTGGGCACGCACAAGACGTTGACGTAGGTCCTCACTGAGCTCCTTCTTCTTGACCATGATGACCAGAAAATGGGGATGACTATAACACTTTTGCTCTTTTTATACTCCTCTGAAAAGATGCTATTTTTTCAGTGTTTAACATTTGTTCAACAATGTTAACGTTATTTAACATTGTAAAACATCTTAAAATAACCACAGGACAAAGATTAACACATTTGGTTACATTTTTGTTGAGACATTGTTAGGGGTATGAATAATTTTGAACATGGCATTTTTTGGGAATCCATGAATAAAGATCACCTGAAATGAAGAATTTCTTGAATTGAGTGTTGTTGTCATTCTTTCACTCGTTGGTCACATATAATTTATAAACAAACTTGGAAAAATGCAGTCATTTCATCACAAAAATAAAAAATCACAACAATTAGCAAGGGTATGAATAATTTTGAGGACGACTGTATATATATACACTTCTTCCATCACGCAACACTGTTTGTAACTACAACAACCATTGAACAATGGCACCATCTAGTGGATAAAATCCGCAATAGAAGTTCCCAGGAAAACATTGTTAAATTTGGACATGAACTTTTAAATTTTGCAATTTTGAAAGCAGGGCACTGTCGAAGACTGACCGTCGAAACCGGTTTGTGTGAGTAGTGAGGGATTAAAGAGATCAGAAAGAGTGTTACTGGCTTCTTGTTCCTTTTACACAACTTAGTCTATTCAGTGCAATCTCAATGCTGCAACTGCTCAAAAGAAAAACAAGTGAATCCAAAGGATGTGCATAGTACAGGCTATGCACTGTACTCTGTAGTTCCCATTATACACGAAAATAAAGACATGTTAACATATAAAACATGAAATTCACTTAAAGACTTGTATTCACTCAAAGTTGGGGACGTAATTTTTTTTTCTTCTAACTTCATTGAAAGTTGCAACAACAACAAACAATTCAGCCATTCCCGCTCACGTTTATGACAGCAGATCAAGAGCTAAACAAAACACAGAACATTATTTATAATGAACAATTACAAAAAATTAATTTCTTGGTGACAGACCTCCTTATCCCATGATAATTGTAATTATAACTGTTGTGACAGATTATTGGTTGAACATTTCTGAGTGTATAGGCACAGTAATAATCTACTATTTTATAGCATGCATGTTACTAATTGACAAATTATTATTTTTATAATACCATCGCCATTTCAGTAGAATTATTCAAAAACAAATAGCCTACAATAAGTATTAGTGAAATAATATTTCCGGTTATTAATCGTCCATTGAATAGACCTCAGGGCTACGGACGGTGTTTTACAGACGACGTGGGAGGGGCGAGGGGGAGGTTTATCATCCTGCACTCGGTTGTCCTAATCCGTTCTTAGAGGATGAGGCTTAGTGGGACTTCAGGTCACAATACTGCCTCAGAGAGGGACATCCAAACAACGAGCTTCTACTATTCATCTCTTGCTTTGATTCATTCCTTGTTCTAACTAACTCACCTTTATGTCGGCGGCTCTTCCTCTGGCTCTGACAGCTGTCTCCAGGTCACATCTCCTGGATTAATTGAAGGAGCAAGGCTAATCATTTCCACTGGGCTAATTTAGAGGCCATTTAAGTAGTTGTTGTAGGCTAGATAAGACCCTGTTGTCCAGACCTGTGAGGTTGTCATCTATCTATCTATCTATCTATCTATCTATCTATCTATCTATCTATCTATCTATCTATCTATCTATCTATCTATCTATCTATCTATCTATTACTTTTCAAGATGAAGGACCGCCTGGCACAGCTGAAGGAGGTAAGAGGTAGACAGTAGTCTGTTATTAGTTTGTCTGTAGCACCTGTTGCTCACACAGGCCCTGAAGCACTAGTAGCCTGTAATATGACTTTACTATCAGCAGTCTACTGTCTGTGTGTGTGAACACACTGTGGTTCAGTCTGGGTGGAATGTTTATGATGACAGTAAAAGATTAGCTCATTAATATCATCAAACTACAGCATATTTCAACAAGAAGGAGACTAACTTAAACCAAATGTGAACTTTACCTTATTACATAAGATTAACGCTATAGACTGGTCCAGTGTTTGACATAGTAGGAACAGATCTGACACAGAAGACTGTATTTTAACACATAAGCTTGTTCTATGAAATTTTATGAAAATATCTTACTTGTAAATATTTGAAAATGGACAAGCCTGCAGTCATCATCATATGATTCAGTATGATTCCATGTCAGGCTCAGGAGTGTTAATTCACTAACTTCACGTGTACTTGGAGAGGACAGTAGCGCGTGCGAAATACGCATTTATGGAACCTGCAGTCGGCCTCACGTGTCCGTGGCACACACGAACTGTGACTCCTGCAAAATAACAGGAGGGAACGTTGTCGCCATAATTTCACATTTGTGGTGGAAACAGGATTTGATTATGAAGAGGACACCTGTTTTACACTTCTGAATATGAGGACATGTTTAGAACCAGAACTGCTTCAGGACAACTGTTAGTTTAAAGATGGAACTACTGGGGTATCGCTCTCTCTCTCTCTCTCTCTCTCTCTCTCATACACACACACTCTCTCTCTCTCTCTCATACACACACTCTCTCTCTCTCTCTCTCATACACACACACTCTCTCTCTCTTTAGCTACACCACGGTTAGCTAAAGGCTAATGTACAGGAGATAGAGATAACGTGTTGGAAGATAAACACAATACACTGATATAAAAATAAACTTATTTTAGCAATATATTCACTACACTGTATCACAACTTCAGCAGCAACAACAGCATCAAGATTTCAAGACGTTAACAACTATACAGCTATATCAACCAGATTTCATGAGATTAAGTTTTTGCATTTGTGTGTGATGGGTACATATGATTGGGCTGATTTTAACCACGACTTCATCTTGAATTTAAATCAGTGAATCTTCCAGACCTGAATTCACCTCCTTCTGAATTTGTGTGTGTGTTAACAGAAGAGTGATGCTGGAGGTGATGAGGTTGAGGTTCCGGTGGAGAATGAGGCGTTCATGGATGATTTCTTTGCTCAGGTATTCTCTTTTGTTCTGTCCATCTGTCTGTCTGTCTGTCTGTCTGTCTATTCCTCCCATTTCTTATAAGACAATGTATTTTTAAAAATGTAAAAATACTTCTTGCTTACTGATCTGTTTGTGTTTGTGTGTATCCTTTTGTGTCTTTCAGATTGAAGATATCCGTACCAGCATTGACAAGATTGATGAGAGCGTCACAGAAATAAAAAAACTCTACTCCACCATCCTGTCAGCCCCCACATCTGACCAGAGTAAGTGTCTCTGACACACAAACATATACACACATTCACATCTGACACATACTTACGCTTTCTAACTGTTCATAATCTGCTCTCACTCTCTCTCAGAAACACAGGATGATGTTGAAGCCCTCACTAATGAGATCAAGAAGTCAGCCAACAATGCAAGAAACAAACTCAAGAGTCAGTATTTGTTGTTTTTTTACTTTCTATTCAGGCTCACTTTTTGTTGTTTGTTTGTTTTCTACTGATGCCAGCAAATTGTTCCCAATTAACACAAGATTAAGTATGGTGACAATGAGCAGGCGGAAGAGATTTTCAAGTGTTATTATTGTCTGTGAGTAGTCCAACAAAGGACATTTTATTCAATTTTATGTGGGGGTGACAAATGCTATCAGAGACAGCTCTCTGAAAACCTCTGCACAGTTAGGAAAATTATGGATGGAAAAATATGTTTGTGTTTTGGCCTAAGTCACCCTTTAATGTGGGCCAATGTGTTAGAAATGAGAGCACTTTAAGTTGAGCAGTTGATGCTGCAGTTTGAGTATCAATGTCTGTCACTTCTCCCTGGCTAAAAGCATGCCATGTCATGCTTGAGTAGATACATACTTAATGATAGTGTAATTATGATCCAGATTCTTTTCTTTTAGTGTAGTAAGAATTGATGTTGTGTCTGATGTGCACAGTTTTCTGAACAAGACAAACTGGAAGCCATCTCATCTTATATCTGTGGATGGCTCATTCAGTGTAACAGAAGAATGACATTAATATTTGTTCACTGTCTTTTGTCTCTCTTTTCTGTTTGTGTGTGTGTGTGTGTGTGTGTGTGTGTGTGTGTGTGTGTGTGTGTGTGTGTGTGTGTGTGTGTGTGTGTGCATGCACACGTGCATCAGCTATTGAGCGCCAGCTTGAGTCAAACACAGATGAGAGAGCCTCAGCTGACCTCAGAATACGCAAATCACAGGTCAGAAAACATCACCAACATTAAATCAAACTATATGTAAGACTGGAGCTCAAAGTTTACACATTCTTACATTCTGTGAAGAGGTGGAAGTTCTCATTCTTCTTCCCACTCGTAGAAGGCTAAAAAAAACCTACTCCAAAAACTGCTAACTATTTTTGTACTTGTACTATGACCTCTGGTGCCCTCTGTGAATAGAAGAGGGTTTTACTTTTAATCCATATGCAAAATAATCTAAAACAAGCAATGCATTTAGAAATACTAAGGTTAAACTACTTGAGGGAAACTGCTGATTGTTTATTGTGCTTATTGTGAAACTGACTCAGCATTATGTATACCATGTATCATATTTAATGGAGCAAACCAGAAGCTCTGACACTGTATCATACCATACTTACATCTACTGACTTTAGTGTTTGTTTTTCAGCACTCTCTGGAAATGCTACCAAAATGCTAAACGCCAACACATTTTCTTTTTAGGAAATATTTGATATGAAATGTATAAAATAACTCTTAACCCCCATAAGAGCAGTGATGTTCAGGAGTTGCTGATCTGGTTCAGACAGCAGGTCTGACTGATTTCACACAGATCAGTGCAAAGATGTATCACTGAAGACTTTGAGGGCTACTGTGTAGGATTTGGTAGTATCAAGCAGTGAGAGTATCGAGACCACTAAAAACATGAAAAACACGAATGACTATCTAGAGTCAGGGTTTATATTATCTATTCTGGGCTACTGTAGAAACATGATGGTAAAACATGGAGGCAAGCCCCCAGGAAGAGCTCCAGACTTTGAAAAAGGTTACATTGTGAAAGAAACATCTATAAAATGGTGGGTATATTTTCTTTTCTGCGTCACTATCCACACAAAGTGGCTCAGAATTTTAGCCATTCGGTACAGTGAAATTTAGAAAGTCTAGAAGAGCCGCACGATTAAATCATTTTTATCTTTACTCAAGTTTAACCTGTTGCTAAACCGGAAGTTAGCTACCTCACTCGGCAGAAGTCTCTAGTGCACAGGCTCTATGGGCTACACAACACAGAAGATCCGGGTATACCAGGGGAAGTCGAGCCATTTTGCCACTGAGCAGCTTTCATAGGAATTAATGGGGCTTTTCCTCCAACACTGTGTCTAGATTTAATGGAATGTCATTGCTTTGAAGCCAATATGACAAAGTGTCAAAACCTTGTGATAACAATGTCATGTAATGCACACTGGGCCAAAAAGCCTTTTCCCATAAGCTTACATTGTGAAAGAAGAGGCTGTAAAACAGTAGAGTTTTTTTGAGCACACCTGTCATGACCTGTTGAAGTCTCTAGTGGGCACTCTCTATGGGCCGTACAATGTGGAGATTACGTCAAAGAGCAAGATAGTTTTACATCCAGGAAGTCAGACATCTTTGGCTTCATGCGCCACTGAATAGCTTTCATAGGAATGAATGTAGCTCCACCACCAATGCTGTGTCAAGTATCAATGATTTTCCTATAGTTTTAGTGTTCTATGATAAAAATGATGGTTGGAGAGGCTCTTACAACTTTGCATGACTGAAAATTTGGAGGCTACACTCACATTTGCAATGGTTTTATAAAAGACGATGTTATTATCCCACAGCCGTCTCAAATCCTACAGGCTTTGTATGACTGTAAACTAGAAAATTGTTTCTTTTTTTAATGACATGCAGGGGAAACTCCAGTCTACATAATCACATGTTAAGTATGACAGCAATTAAAGACTCTCTTACTTTTTAAAGTCAGTTAACAAGTCATCTGCATTTTCCTTACCCCAGCATGCAATCCTGGCCAAGAAGTTTGTAGAGGTGATGACAAAATACAACGAGGCTCAAGTTGACTTCAGAGATAAGAGCAAAGGACGAATTGCCCGACAGCTGGAGATCAGTGAGTTGTTTATTACATGTGGTAACTAGAATGGTACTCGGTAGAGTGTACACCCCTGCAAAAGCCCAACAGTCCTCTTTTGCACTCACTCATAAACCTCTTTCATACATGCACTGTAACTGTGGATTTAGAAACTGGAGAGGTGAAGAGATTTGCAAACTTCTGGTGGTTCAGACCAGTGCCAATATCATCAGTCAGATCCAGGGAGAGACTTTGTCCATTTCTGCTTCATATCCTGCCTCTTGCAACTGACCTGTGTGACACAGACAACCTCTTGTTGTGATCTGCATGTGTGACAAGGCAAATGTGGACAATATCCTGATGTTATTCTCTGGAAATGAAAAATGTAAAGCTAAATCAGGTAAACAAAAACAGACAGGCAACAAAAACAAAAGAACAAACTGATTAAGTACGGGGAACACAGGCAGAAGCACAGGCAGCAAATGCAAAAAAACTGAGAGCTGAAAAGACTAAATACACAGGTTAATCAGGGATGGGTGAAATTAACCATGACAATCACAAAAACAGAAAAGCAAGACAGAAACATGAAGTAAACCAATAGGACATGTGATGGCGCGAATGGAACTTTCAAAATAAAGCAAGAAATAACCAAACTAAACCCAGAACCATGACACAGTACAAAATGTCTATTCTGTTCACAAGTCAGGGCACTGACAGTTTGATATGTCATTGTTTCTCTGTCAGTACCTTCTGTATTTAACCAGGCCTGTCAGCTGTTAACAGATATTTATTTAAAACACTCGTAAAACGGTTCTTTCTGTCACAGCGGGGAAAGCAACAACTGACGAAGAGCTGGAAGAGATGTTGGAGGGAGGCAACTCAGCTGTCTTCACTGCTGGGGTAAGACCAACAGTGTGTTGATCTGAAGTAATTGTCAAACAAAAATACAACAATTCAATGGTAGGTCACACTGTAGGTTAGACCAAACAGGACATTAGAGGACACTTTCAGACGTGTAGAAGTCCTCATTTTTCTGCTGAATTTTTTCATCTCTTCAGTGGAGCAGAAGCCTTAGTGGACGTTAGGGTCACATGCTTCATCTGTGTCATGATTTATTTGCTGAGTTTCCACTGCACATTGCCCCATTTTTTATTTTACTTCTTCAAGTTTCATGTCCACTCAGCTACCACCGACAGTCACACAGGTAGATTTTACTCTGTAGAAATTTCTGTCTTGTTGTTTTGGACTGGATAATGCAAAGTGTACATATGTATTATGTGTGCATATGGTTGAATCATCAGCTGTCTGGCACAGTCTCAACTGAAACATGATGAGCTTTACAGCTAATTTGCAGGACTTCAATGTAGGTATTCAATATATTGTGCAGGCTGTGCCTTTGTTAAGATCATCTGGCACAGACATTTCACCAGATGTTTGAGTGTGTAAGTTATTATGTCATTCTGCTATTGTGGGAAGTAGTAAGACACATAATTCTCACCTATTTTGGTGAAATAACAACTTGTTCTCCTCTGATCTTCTCTTATTGTTTAATCATTTAGACCTATTGTCATTTTTTTGCTGATCTGATTTTCTCCATCTTTGTTTCTGGCCTTCACAACAAACCCCCTCCCTGCACAGATCATGGACTCTAAGATCAACCAGCAGGCCCTGAATGAGATTGAAGCTCGTCACAAAGATATCATGAGACTGGAGAGCAGCATCAAAGAGCTCCATGACATGTTTGTCGACATCGCCATGCTGGTTGAGAACCAGGTACACACATAACAACGGCACAAGATTAAAGTTTACTGTTTTGGGAGTGCCTTGGTAGCTGAATAGTCACATTGGCTGCCCGCTTGTAACAGTTGCCGGTTCAATTCCAGCCACAGACCTTTGTTCCATGTCATACTAATGCTGGGCGGTATACCGGTTCACACCGAATACTGGTTTATATTTTCGTTATGATATGAATTTTTAATATACCGCCATACTGCTGTATTTGATTACACAACTTTCGGAAGGCTGTGCCACGCGACACTGTTTCAGACCGGACCCTTTTCAATGTTGCGCTTCTAAACAGGCATGGTGCGACGGCCAGGCGTAGTGAGGGTGAACAGTAGTGCACTGGTGATGTTACGGTGAAGATGGACATTGCAGTTCATCACTTCATCCGCGGATGTCAAGATGAGCAACTGGAAAGCAGCTAAGATCCGGGAGATGCTAGCGTCTCCTCGGTCTCTGTAGCTGTCAGCTTGTTGTTGTAGCGGCAAGCTATTTACGGTCGCTACTTTCAAATTAAAAGCCCCCCGCTAAGAACCCAGTTCTAAATGGGGTGCAATGTAAAGCTATTATTTTGAAGACAAATTCGACCTGCTCCCTGTTAGCTAGGGGGCGAGGCGCTCCGCTGCACGCTTCCTTTAATAGCGGGGGTTTAACATCAGCGCATGTTTGACTGAGGGGGCGAGAATATGGGCCACGGGTCTATGATTAGGTAAATCTATCATGTGTCGCCACATTTCTTCCGATGCATATGTTGTATGTCACTGTTCACACCCAACTTCCTGCTTCACGTTATGTCACATGTTTACGCCGACCCCAGTGGCGCTTTTTGGGTAGAAGGAATGAGAAACTGGTTGAGAGAGGAAAATTACACCTCCCTTAAAGATAGGCCGAGTGCTGCCTTTACCTTGCAGCAAATGTGCCGCCTTTTCTATCTAAAAGGTACGGTGGCCCTGAAGTGCAAAACACAAACGCAAATCAAAAAAAACAATTGCAAATCAGAAAACACGAACGCAAATCAAAAAACACGAACGAAAATCAGAAAACACAAACGCAAATCAAAAAACACGAACGCAAATCAGAAAACACAAACGCAAATCAAAAAACACGAACGCAAATCTGAAAACACGAACGAAAATCAGAAAACACAAACGCAAATCAAAAAACACGAACGCAAATCTGTAAACACGAACGAAAATCTGAAAACACAAACGCAAATCAAAAAACACGAACGCAAATCTGAAAACACGAACGCAAATCTGAAAACAAAAACGCAAATCAGAAACCACAAACGCAAATCAAAAAACACGAACGCAACGCAGAAAACACACCGACATTAACCAAACCGGAAGAGGTAGGTACCCTCGGGCGACAGGAATCGTCGCTGATTCGACCGGTCAGTCCTTTGACTGGAAGGAGGTTTACATGTTTTCAAAATGAGAGCGCTGCCAGTGACGACTTACGCGCTGCTATTAAAGAATATTTTGATACAGAACATGGATATGATGATGTTTGATATTTTATGATGTTTTACCTATTTTGGCCATAAGCGGTCATATTGACCGCACATCATTTTGCACGGTTTGCTGCTTTCATTGTCTCTTGTCTCTAACTTTGTTAGCAGTTAAATACCCAATTGATTGACTCAATTGGTATTTAACCGCTAACAAATTGAATGTATTATTAATTGTGCCATGTTGTTGTAGTAAATCACAGACTCTGGTTTTGCCTTCGCCCCACTAAAGGTGCCCACACCTGTGTGCACGGTGCTCAGGATGCAGACATTCTTCCTCGGCTTGCCCTGGTACACAGTCAGAGTCGCATCATTTCAGAACCTTGTGATGAACAGCTCTGCTTGCTGTTTTCACGGAGGGGGAACTCCCGTTTTTGTTTGCCCATGGTGCCAACCAGGCTATATAATACAACTATATATATATATATGTATATATATATATATATATATATATATATATATATAATTCACTTACAAGTAAATTCACAAAGAAGCACAGCTGGAGACCGCTAACAAAGTTAGAGACAAGAAACAATGAAAGCAGCAAACTGCACGAGATGATGTGCGGTCAATATGACCGCTTATGGCCGAAATAGGTGAAACCTCATAAAACATCAAACATCGTCATGTTCTGCATTAATACATTCTTTAATAGCGCGTAAGTCGTCACTTGCAGCGCTCTTACTTTGAAAACATGTAAACCATGGCCTTCCAGTTCAAAGGACGGACTGGTCCAATCAGCGACTATTCCTGTCGCCCGAGGGTACCTACCTTTTCCCGTTTGGTTAATGTCGTTGTGTTTTCTGATTTGCGTTTGTGTTTTCTGATTTGCGTTCGTGTTTTTTGATTTGCGTTCGTGTTTTTTGATTTGTGTTCGTGTTTTCTGATTTGCGTTCGTGTTTTTTGATTTGCGTTCGTGTTTTTTGATTTGTGTTCGTGTTTTCTGATTTGCGTTCGTGTTTTCTGATTTGCGTTCGTGTTTTTTGATTTGCGTTCTTGTTTTCTGATTTGCGTTTGTGATTTCTGATTTGCGTTTGTGTTTTTGATTAGCGTTCGTGGTTTCTGATTTGCGTTCGTGTTTTTTGATTTGCGTTCGTGTTTTCTGATTTGCGTTCGTGTATTCTGATTTGCGTTTGTGTATTCTGATTTGCGTTTGTGTTTTCTGATTTGCGTACGTGTTTTTTGATTTGCGTTCATGTTTTCTGATTTGCATTCGTGTTTTGCACTTCAGGGCCACCGTAAAAAGGGGCTAGTAATTCCTCTCTCAACCATAAAAAAATGCTGTGAACACCTGATTATGCATGAAAAAAAAATACCGTCATAAACCGTGAAACCATAGGAATTTTGAAAAATACCGTGGTATATATTTTTGGTCATACCACCCAACACTATGCCATACCCCTCTGATTCCCGTCTTCCTGTCTGCCTCTTAACTGTTTTTATCCAAAAATATTTTTTAAAAATACCTTGGGAAACCACAAAAGTATGGAAGATATGATTTGAAGAAAACATGTAGCCCTCCCACTATAATATAACTGGGTTTATGTTTTGTTTCACACCTGTATTGTAATTTGAAACAAGAAAAGATCATGCCATTATCGCAAATTAATTGTTAATGAAAATGTAGAAAATCATACAAAATAGGTTTGGGAAACATTGTTTGTCCTCTACTTCATAAAGTAGTCGGACACAAGTTATGGTGTTTGATGTTTTCAACGAAAATGTACTGCTTATCTGGCTCTAATTAGCCACCATCATTAATCATGTTAGAATACTGGTGTTAATAGCAAATACACTTTGAACACAGTCAGAAGTCAAAGCAACAGTGCTCAACTCCTCATGCAGCCCACCCATTTGTTTCATTTCCTGGTTCTAAACTTCTGATTGTCATTGTAATGCAAGTAAAAAGACTCGTCCGCCCTGATCATTTCATGCAGGCTGCTTTATGTTTCTCAATGTCCACTTTTTTGAGTTGGTCATGTGACCTGATATGACCACATCCACCAATGCAAACCTCAGATTGAATCTTTAACCTTTGGAGCAAAGTAACCTACAGCATGCTATCTTAACTAAAGTTAGTATGTTCTAGCTGCAGCTTGATGTTTCTGTGAGGAAGCATTTAAAGATCACTGATGCCAACCTATCAGTATGATGATGCAGAAACAATATTTACATTCTTTATGAAGAAACACCACAAAAGCGGATTTTCTGTATGTTGGTCTTCAGTCTGAATTACATAAAAAGATTAATAAAAACACAACTTCTCATCCAGCTATGTAACAGATAAATTCTGTATTGATAATATAATTTAAGCTAAACACAAATGAGCCCAACTCATGGGAAACTGGAGTACCTAGTAGTGTAACTAACAAAAGGAGTCCTGCTGTGACTCTGTATTTGGAATTAAGGGATATTATAGTTTAGATATTTAATCACTTGTATCAGATATTCTGTCAATGCAATTTGTAAACTGTGATTCTGTTGTTCTGTTCTGTATGTGCAATATCTATTGCATGTCTGTTCATCCTGGGAAAGCGGCCCCTCTTCTGTGGCTCTTCCTGAGACTTCTTTCTTCTTTTTTGTTCCCCTGTTAAAAAAATGTCTCAATATGGCAAGTTTTCCTCACTTGACTCGAGGGTCTAAGGACAGAGGATGTCGATCACTGCACAGAATGTGAAGCCCATTGAGGCAATGTGATTGTGATTTTGGGCTATATAAATAAAATGTGTTTAATTTGAGAACAGCTGCACTCAGACAACTTCTCTTATGATATCATATAATTACATGTTACATGTACATGTTAGTGAAACGCAAACACTGACACATTCTGACCGTTGGGGAGCACAGTAAGGGGAGCAGCAGGTCCCAGATTCGTGCACCAGAGCTTATCTAACATTCAGTGTATGTTCGTCTTACTGCATGAGAGGAAAGTCTCTCATTTTCTCCCAGCTCTGTCAGTCCTACATTGTGTATATTAGACTATCAAACTGCTCAGGTGTTTGATAAAATACAGGTAAAGGTGATCACAACGGTAGATGTCCACCTTTACTACACCACATAATCCCACTTCCTGTGAAGACAGTAAGTTAAAAGACAAAACAAAGGAGTTCGAGCACTTCCACATTGCCCAAATGCATCATGGTCAATATCACAGACACACCGTGCCATTTGTTATCTGTCCGTCTTTTTCATTTGGTCTTGTCCTGTCTTGTCCCCCCCCCCCCCAAGGGTGGCATGATTGACAGAATTGAGAGCAACATGGACCAATCAGTGGGCTTCGTAGAGAGGGCAGTGGCCGACACAAAGAAGGCAGCCAAATTCCAGCAGGAGGCGCGCAGGGTAAGATGAGACTGATTCAACAATGACATGGAGGAAATGAATCGTTAAAACATTTGTAATCATCGCTAGTCAGTGATTTGAGGGGGGATGTGGGAGGATGCCATGCCCCTTGTTAACCTGCCACCCCCCTGTCCACCCCCTTGTAGCAGAGACAGTGCAGAGACAGAGAGGTTGTTTAGTTGTATATGTTTGTCTAGTCTGCCAGACTCACAGATTCTTTGTCTGACTGATATTACAGAGCCCATCCGTGCCTCTTAAATATCAGTAGCCTAACAAGTGCTGCATGTCTATTAATCCATGGTGCTAAAGAAGCAAACAAAATCATAATTCCACCCTTTTCTCTAAGTCAACATTTAGATAACTAAGTAAGTAAAATGTATGTAATGTAATGTATGTAAAGTGTAATGTAAGGTCATGTAACTCATGAGAAAACCCTGCCTGAAAAAAGTCTGCTGCAAAAAAAATCAAATACCGGTGTTTACTGATTAAATACACAGTTAAAAAAGGCAATTATTGTTTGTAGAGCAGGGGTGCCCACACTTTTTTAGCTTGCGAGTTACTTTCAAAATGACCAGGTCAAAATGATCTACCTACATAAAAAATACTAAACATCTATTTATTTATACATATACTGAGTATACTTTATATAGCACAATGCATAACTGATATTGAGAGAGTAATGTAACCCTAAGTGTTGGAAACAGTTGACAAACAGCCATCAATATTGCTCACAGTTTACACACCGGGAGCTGGTGGTTTCCTCCATAAAGTTTTTGAATGACTGAAAAATGAACTGTCCCCGCATGCGTTCTTTCATGAGCAGTAATATTGATAGCTCCTCTTTTGCAGTCATATCTGTAAACGCCATCCGAATTAAAATGCACATCTAGAATGTATCTCTGGTCTGTAGACTCGTCTAACTGCAGTGAGAAACACTCGCAGTCTGCAATGTCTCTCCGAAGCTGCTGTGTCAAGTCCTGGCCATTACTTCACAGGGCTGTGTAACTGTACTTCTTGATAGCTGAAGAGCTTTGATTGATGATAATATTTCTGGTTTGTTTCTAAAATCCCAAAACAAGGAGTCAGCTGCCTCTTTTATCATCTCTCCATCTTGGAAGGACTTCTTATGCTTAATGATAGAGTGACACACCCGTAACGATGCTTCAGTGGCAGCCTTTGCTTAAGAGTTCCGCTGTGTGAAAAACTACTGTTGTCCGATTAACTGTGATTTTAGTTCCCTCACCTTTCTCTTTCTCAGCTCACTTTTCGGAGGGAAGTCAGTGTCGTACTCTGAACAGTTTGAAAGTGCCTCTCAACATTCCCCTTCTTCGGAAAAGCGTTGGTAGTTTGACAAATCAGACAAAAGCACTTCGAAAAAGTCCTAGTGAAAAAAAAGTCCTCCTCCCATTTTGGGTGGAAGTGGTATGTTTTGGGTTTTTTACTTGGTCCAGCTGCCCCACTCATTTTTTTACATCCCTTCTTTTGTTGATATCAATCGAAGCCACTAACCAGGTCACTTAGCTCAGTAGCTAGTGCGTTTGCGCATGCATGGTGACCCATGACCTGCACAAGAAGAGATCTCAGACTATCGTCAGTCAGGTGGCATAGATTTCACTTGGCTTTTCGGGTTACGTGCTCTACCCGTACTACCTTTGCAGTCTACCGGTCGATTGCAATGGACGTTTTGGGCACCCCTGGTGTAGAGAATGGAGATAACTGGATAAAATGGAATTAAAAATGTCACAGTTATGGTCAAGGCATCCTGTAACAATGTTCTGTGTACATGGTTGTGTGTGTTGATTTGTGGCCAGGGGGCCGGAGACGCTCACCTTAAAATATGAAATAATGCAAGTAATATTCACCAACTGGTCATATCATACCCAACTGTTTCTGTAATGTTTCACACAAAACACTGCTGATCATCAATAATTTTTGCTAAATGTCATATCTTTAAAAGCAAATGCCCAAATGAAAGACCTGTTTCAAAAAAAAGAGTCCTTTTTCCCCAGCTGAATTGTTTACAAGTAGAGCCATATTACTTCAGCTCATTTCACTTTACAGTCTACCTGCTACTTCAGAATAAAACAAACCACTTGTGAGCTGCTCTGTTTCACTTCAGTGGAATGTCATGTGTAAGGCTGCATTATGTTAGAGAAAATTGACTTTGATCTGACATATTTGTTATTTTTGTTATTTTTATGATTTATATATTATATTATAAAAATACACACATTTTCACCGGTGAAGTACACCCTGCCTTGTTTGGTAAATCGATCAAGAATGATCAATAAATGTTCACCGTGCATGCAGCCTGCATGTCACTCACAGGCAAAAAACTCACTTGTATACAAGAACCCAAATGGACAAAATGATGTAATATCAGACAGACTGCTCTTGTAGGTTAGTTATGTAAAATGAGAGCCTTGTGAGTTTTTCTTTTGCATTGAGTAGCAAAAAAGATGTAGCAGGATGCGTTTGAGTTACTTAAGAGTAAGAGTTACTTACTACGTTATTACATGAGTATTAAGTACTCATGTGTTGGACCGCTACCCATCTTAGAACTCGCCCTTCATTTTGTTTGTTTGTTTGTTTTTGTTTTAACTTGACTTTAATACCAAACTTGTGGGAGAGGGGAATGTAATACATGTTCTTTTCTGTCTCTGTGTCTCTACTGTACCCCAGAAACAAATGATGATCTTCTGCTGCTGTGTGATCTTGGCCCTCATCCTCGGTTCATTTCTCTACAGCTTCATCAAATAGAGCCGAAACGCACCAGTCCACCTACTGGTCCATGCAGTAAAGGGGGGGGCGGCAGGGCAGAGCCGTCTCTGCTGGTCACAATATAGAACCTCCGCTCACTTTATAGTCATATCAACTCATTCAATTCAACATATTATGACAACTTGGTAACTTTCTCAGGATGATCCTCTTTCCAAATGAAGCTCTGAAGATTCACCCTCCCGTTGCAAAAGGTCTGAGAAGAGATCTTAATATAACTAACAATATAGGCTTCATTAATGTGAGATGGATTGCAGAGCTGTTATATTATCAAAAAATATGTTCCACACACAATTACAAATTGATTGTATGAAATGCCACTGACCTCAGTCTAATATTATTAGGTGTAGGGTTTGTCAGTTATATGTGTAGAGATTGTAGATCAGTTTAATCTGAAGAGCACAAAAGTTGGCCAGATAGTGTACTAGATGAAAGGTCAAGGAGTCACCGAGATATGTATGGTTCACTGTCTAGGGCCCATGAATAACTACAGCAAATTGCATGTTTAATCTGGCTGCTCGCCACTCCTAGCATTGCATTACTTTGCATTTATTTACACCTGTATCCACCTTGTCATATAAAAACGAAGATTTCTTCAGTGTCTCTGCTTCATATTTAGTGAAAGGGCCAGATTGCTTTCAGAGCATTCAAACCAGAAAGAAAGTCTCAAGTGAGCTTCAAAAAATGTGTATTGCTCCACAAACTACTATTTCAAATGATTAAAATAAAAAACTGAAAAACTAAATGACATGGAAATGTTGTCATATCCAAGAAAAAAATGAAAAAGATTCATAGATGAATAAGGAATGAATAGCAGTGGCTGTTAACATTTAAACTAAGTGAAAGTGAACTGACCTCAGACAGACGTCTCTGTAGCTTGACTGCATGTCTACCACACTGTCCATCATCATGATGCATATCTATGAAGTCAGTATCCTAAGTATTGAGACAGCTGTTGGTATGCTTTTGTACATTTGTCTGTTATTTGTGTTTTAATATGGAAACCACTGTGCCAGTACTTATGCTATCGACTGCATCAAACGATACAATCCATATCATGTTGTGGATAAGCACCTACTATGACTCCATAGTGGGCCTTTATTCTAATCAAATGAAATCAAATGAAAGAAGAAAATCACTCTCCTTAAAAAATTCCATATAGGAGTGTTGATGCTTAACTGGTCAAAAACGCAGTAGTAGTAGATGCTGTATGACTAGAAGTACATGCTGAGTGGGTTGGACTAGAAAGGAAAATAAACATGGCCCTGCTTAATTTGATTACACTGACACTGCCTTGGGGGTGTTTTACTGCTTTAGGTCTTTGTTGTTTGTGTATTTATTGCTTTCATTTTTAATATCTGTATGTGTGTCCCCCCCTCCTTCTTTTTTAATGGACTACAGCTGTATTCATGTTGGTTTTACTCTGGTTGATAATTGACATTTGCATCTTTCCTCTTTGCTCTAGATCCAAATGACAGTGACACTCCAGCCCGCTCTTTGTAGTGTCAGCCTTCTCTTAATGCATATTGGATTTTATCTTTAGCAATTTCCGCCTTCTTGACATTAAAAATGGTCACTGGCTCATGCATAGAATCAGATCAATATTGAACATGTTTCTAAAGTGTCACATTTTAATCTTCCCAATGAAGAATTGGTTAATGAAGTATTGACATAATTATCTTTGGGGACAATACAAGCAGTTTTCTCATATTTATGTTAGTGTCAGGCTACAACAGGAGCGTCTGCCATGTCTTTTAAACAACATTTGAAAAAAAAATAGACTGCAGACTGCTTCTTATACTACATCTACTTGCTGGGAAAGCTGGAAATGACTTGTCAACCATGGTTCAATCAGCAGTCGCCATTCTGTACACCTTGATAGCTTGTGTGACACATGTAAGTTAATGTGATGTTGTGTATCCTCCCTTTCCTGCTTTCATTATTTCGGGCCTGACACGTTGTAGCGATTTTTGTAGAAGTTAGTCTGTTGTGAAAAGCGAAGAGTTTTGTAGTTTTGTCCCCTGTTGACGAAAATAAAATGAAACTATTATTTATATTTCCTGTTAGTAATTATTTTCATTATATTTCATTTGTATTGCGCGTCACAGTTTGGCATGTTCCTCTCGCTCGCCGTATCCTAGCTGTACGTGTTTGATGGACAAGTCACGGCGGCCAATGATCAGAGCTCTGCAACATCTTACAGCCAATCGACAGTGGTTTGGTCACAGTGGACTTCCATTTACGGATCTGCAAGCACTTCCTTGTTAAGGTGAAGGCAACAAAACGTGTCCCTCCGCTGCCGCCCTTTTGGACTGAAAACACAGGACAGAGAATACGTCACACATCTCGGATTACTAAAGGCGTGTTTAAGTGGACGGGCCTGTGTAAATATGGGGGTAAGCATTGTAAAACGTATTATTTTTTAGCTAATTCTGTTTATCTATGAGTGATGACTAGCTATATTGGGAATGGGACGGTGGTTAGTGCGTTGTAGAATCGTGTGATTGGCCTGTTCTCATGACTGACTGTGAATTTGTCCACTGATGAGCAATATTGGAATATATTGACAAATCAGGTATAACCTCTTTTTTGAATCGTGCTGTTATTGGTGACTTGCCCGCTGCTATATAAGTCTATTGGATCCTCTTGTCCAATCATAGGTTACAAATCGTTCTCATGAATGACACTGCTGTAGTCCAATGAATGCCTCGGTGTCACGTCTGCGATTGGTCCAGTATACGTTTGTGGGCGTGACATTGTGATGTTTTGTGATGGGATGGAAAATGGCGGCTGTTCGGAGACCGCATTAACTTGAAACCATACTAGTAATAACTACAGTAACCATATACGCCCTTTTATCGCAGTGTATCAGAAAAATTTAAATGTTCTAATTTTAATCAGACTGATGAGTTTTCTATCGGTGTAAGCAAGGCGCCTTCCAAAAGGCTGACATTAGCTGGACACGACTTGGAATGGTTAAGGCAAGGAACAAAGCTCGATTATTCATGTAGGCTTGATTTTATGATAATGATATATTTTATTTTTATACGGTTTCAGTGCTATTTAGTGTAACGTCAGTAAGTTGATACAGTTATACTCTTTAGATAACTGGGGCTGCACATTAGGCTCCCCATGTCCAGCCGACGGTAGTTCACCAAACCCAATGTTTGGTCAGTGAGTGTAATTAACGTTTGGGAATCGTTAAACAAGAAGCAATTAATATTAAGTTTAACGTTAGATGAACACACCAGAAAAAATACAATCATCTCAGCCACCTTGCCAAGACACTCGTAACGTGGTAGCCTAACTTTTTCTGTGGGAACTCAAGCCAAGTGAACTGAATAGCATGCTACCATTGTGAACACACGCCTTCCAGCCGCTTGTTTACTATCCGATGGAGCCGAGTGGCGCTACGGTACTGCTCTTTTTTTTTTTCTGATGGGGCCACGGTAATAACTATCAGTCGTTATATATCTGTATTTAGTTAGATAAAGCCTGGTATTCCAGTGATAATGGATGACTCGAAGCCACGGTACAGCAAAAGGCTGGTAAGTTTAAAGAGAATTTGGCCATATTTTCAACATTTTCTCTTGGTAAAGTTATAGTTATGTTATTGGTCCTTTTTCATAATTACCACAGTCGAAAGGGGTTAATATTGGTAGGATTTTTTGTTCGTGCATGTTTTCTGTTGGTTTGAATGCTTAATCGCACAAAGTTAAACCCCTGGCTGAGTATCAGTGGTTTCAAACAAAACAGTGCAAACTAATAGTGCAGCTTTTTTTTTTTTCATTTTTATTTACATGCTGTCCAGCAGTAACCCGAAGGGACATAGCACCATGTGTACATGTCATGTCTGTTAAAGAGCGTGAAATTGAGCTAAAGATTATTATTATTATTATTATTATTATTATTATTATTTATTGTTATCTATTATTATTATTAGTAGTAGGAGTAGTAGTAGTAGGAGTAGTAGTAGTGCTGTTCAGATGGAGTTGGAAGTAAACAATTAAGTGTGAAATGTGATTCTATCAATTGTTAAATGATGATCCTAGAAAAAGCGATGGCTTGGAAAGTGTAATATCTTAATGATGTTTCTAATGCCTTAGTTGATCAGGTCGATATATATTCAAATAATAGCACAATGCAGTCATTTCAATATCTGCTTGTAACGTATAGCTAACAAATGACAAGAAATTGAAGTACAGACATGTCAAAATAAAAGTTTTGTTACAGTGTCATCATAGTATAATTTCAGTAACTGAGAGGATAGAAAAGTTTCTTTTATGACTGTTAACCGTCCGGTGTCCAAGTCTAACTCTTTAGCTTTGTTTACTGTGTGGTTTGTCTCTTTTTTTAGAGGAAGGTGGAGAGTTAGATACCATAACTGTACATAGAAAAGTGTACAAAAAGAATCATTACTATCATCTCTTCAAATACTAGTGAAAAGACAACCAGATGAACTCCTAAACAAAAATTTCACAAGGCCCAACAACTTCACTAGATTGAATGGATGGATTATATGTGTTTTATTACCACAATGTTACGGTTATCATGAAATATTGCAACACTCCTAGTTCAGACACTGCCCTTATCAGTGTGTGATTGCAAGTGGAGGATATGGCTATTAAATAAGTTATGTATGATATCAGAGTCTTGAATTAAATACAAGCTTTCAGAGGTTTTAGTGCTAATACAGGCTAGTACAGTGTGAATCATTTTTCCCCCATTAAAAGGTTGCTTTTTTTTTTCTCTATGCCAAGTTTTTCCTCACTCGAATCGAGGGTGTAAGGACAGGATCTTGCTCTCTGTACAGATTGTAAATTTGATTTGGGGCTATATTAATACAAATGATTTGATTTGAATAAAGGTTTATCAAATCGTGCACTTTGATCCGATTATTAGGGAACCACTTCAGACCGTCATTACAGAGTGGCCACCACTCCACGGGTGTAGTGAACACCTTTTTGTTTTATTCGTTCCCTGACACACTGTCAGTGTTTGGCATTATAAAATCTTGAAAGTTTGAAATCTGCATGATGAGAACTGATATCTTTTATGCACTTTTCAGTTGAAATCCAAACTGACTGGTAAGCTGGCACTAAAGTACACATGGGCAAATGTGACAGCAGTGTAATAAGAAAACTAAAAGATAATAAGATAAGATTATTGCATGGTTGAGTGCAGATGCAACTAAAGAGGTGGCAGAGATTATGGAGCAGAGGGGGTTGGGGGCTCTGCCTGGGATTCTTCCTGTCATCTGCCATCACCTGGGAACCCATTGACGCAATAATCTTTGGCCATCCATCTGATGGGAATTTTAAGATACTATGTCTATTTGAAGGAGGACACATTTTATGATGTAAAATAACTAATTTACTTTGAGACATTTGAATCTAAGTAGTTATTTAGTTAAAGCGATATTTAGAAATAATGGTTTTGTCTAATGGTTTTAAAGTATTCCTGGTTAAACGGAATGTCCAGTTTAATGTAAAATCGGCCTTATCAGTGTGTTTTAGAGACTGTAGTTTATTGACACATAATTATACCTACTAATATTCATAGAATATTAGTAGGTATAATTGATAAATTTGGTTCTGGTCCCAGTTTGATTGTCTCATCCTTCGATCATTTGTCCTTTCTCTGTCATCTGTCTCGTCCATGCCTAACCCATCCACTCTTTCTCCTTATCCCTAGCGGGCCGGCACCCGGCGCCGTTACCATGATGATGGCATCTCAGATGAAGAGATTGATGGACGGAGGATGTTTGACCTGGAAGAGAAAGTCAGCAGTCAGAGGTTCAGCTCTGACCGGGTCATTCGCATGGAGGGAAAAGGTAGGCAAGCACAGTCATTTCTCAGATCAGCATGGCAGACTTATCTGGTTTTCTGCAGGGTAATTTTCAACAGCTTTTCATATAGATTTACATTTTTTTTTTTTTTTTTTAAAGACTTGACATATGAGTACGTCCAGAGAGGTGGCCTCAGGGACCCAATCATCCTTGAGAAGCCTGATGGACTGGGACTGAAGTAAGCTTCCCTTTTTTTTCTTCTTTTATTTTGCTTCTCCTCATCTATGCTACAGCTACCCACTACTATTATTTAATCATAAGATTTTTGTGAACTTGCTTGTTCTTTCTTCTTCATTGGGGGGAGCTGATGTATAAAGTGAATAAACAAGATGAAACGCGTAATATGTCATCTCTTGTTCTGTAGAATGCCTGATCTTGATTTCAGCGTCAATGACGTCAAGATGTTTGTTGGTAAGTCTTTAGACACAATGTTTTCTTCCTTTATCAAATTAGATGTGACTGCAAGTCTCGGGTTTGTAATGACAGCAGCCGTTGGTCCTGTCAAAATGTCCTTGTATAAAGTAACTGGACTAGCTTATGATCTTCAATTTTTAAATTATACTTTAAAGGGATAGTTTGGGTTTTTTGAAGTGGGGTCATATAAAGTACATATCTATAGTCGGTCTGTTCCCTACCGTAATCACCAATCAGCGCTCTAGCCCAGACGCTCAGCTTTGCACTGCAGTGAACGGAGTCCAGGTGCAAAGCGAATTTTAACCACCTAAAACAAGGCCCACCTAAAAAATGTATATCAGTTCAAGTGTACGTTATATAGAGAAAATTCACACCGCTTTACATTGCCTACATACGGAGGTTCTAGGGTCTGTGTCTGTGTCTGAAATTGATAAGTTTCATTTTGATCGAAAGTAAACAGAGTTGCGTGCATAAACCTCTCCTCCAGCAACTGGGCCTCACACTGTATTTCGCCACTCGCAGATCACCTGTTGTGCTAATGCGTAGGGATGCGGAGTAGGGGTGGGTAATACTGAAATTTTGCTATCGATCCGATACCAAGTAATTACAGGGCCAGTATTGCCGATACCAATACTGATACCGATACTTTTTAGTTAAAAATTCCTGATCATTGAATGATTTTGTACTTTTGCCTTTAATTAGCTGATCATGATTACGGTAATAATAAAACACAGGACAAAGATTTTAGCCAAATAAGGAAATAATATTTAACATAATTAAATCTATAACCTATCTGCATGTAGCCTAAATAGGAATACTAATGTTCCTTCAACAGACACACAAAAGGGTTATTATATTCTGCCATATTCATACTTCAGAGTGAACCTGAGTGAGCAGAGTGAGAGGTGGAGAGGAGCACTGCACATAAGGACTGAGAGAGACGCTGTGATCACACAAACTCTGTGAAGAAATAAAGTGATTTGCTGAACTTATAGAAGAGAAACTACAACAAAAGTATCGATCTCATCACGCTAGTATTGATCCGATACCTTGGTATCGATACTATCGACTAGGGCTGGGCGATATGGCCTCAAATCAATATCACGATAAATAAACATTTTGAGGATTTCAGAATCAGAATCTAAGACATGAGACAAAATAGTGTAGAAGTTGACATTGCTGCTTAATAATATGTTAACCTCTTGAGCATTAGAGAACTTTTTTTTACCATTATTTTCTTTATCATTATATATTTTGATAGACACAGAATCTGTTTCAGAAGTCAGTGGGTCACATGACATGGAAGCTATTGAGAAAAATCAAGATTTGTGCATATTAATATTCATATAAAATAGAGGAAGCACTAAAGTACAATAAACATAGCTGTGTCTCATTCGTCCAGTTTACTAAAACAGTCTGCTGCTGGAGTCACTGGGCCCCATGACATGGAAGATATTCAAAGAACTGCAATTATTTTGTATTAATATATTTATGCCAAGTAATTTGATGACAGTCCCTAAATCAGTTTCCAGCGATTCGGTGCCATGTTCTGGGAGGTGAGCTGACCGTCCTCCTGCTGCTCACACTGGGTGAACCTCAGTAAAGTCGCGGCTGGACCCGAGTAGAGCTTAGAATCAAGCCCGACCCGAGCCCGTGCACGTTGTGTCCGAGCCCGGCCCGACACACTGAATGTAATTATGAGCCCGAGACCGATTTAAACCCGACAACTGTTTAATACGTGGGCTGTTATAACTGACGTTCTCGACTACAATTGCGAGTTGTTTGAACTACAGAAATCTTAATGAATAATGCAACAAGTGTCGCACTTAATGCACTCGACACATATTATCACGGCCCACGACTTGTTTAAAATGTGTCCACACCTCCGACTTTCCTCCACACTTGCTCAAAGTTAATTCTACTGTTTTTATTTTTTTCTTTACATCTTCAGGCTCCATGTTGCACTTAAACAACACAATCAGTGATGCCGGTAATGCGTTACTAGTTTTGTCATTTTCCTTAGTAAAAATATATATTTTTGCTTTCTTCTTGTGTCGCGGGGAGTGACATCACGTACGTGAGAATTCACGTTTCTCAGCATGAGGTCACTCACGTGTCAGACCACGCAGAGACACAAATGCAAACAACAATGGAGGGAGGAGAGAGATGGACGTTTTCTAGCTGGAAATACAGTCATTATTTTGAGTTATTAAAAAATAACAGAAGACAGTGACCTGTTGCAGCCTTTGAACGCAGCATCATTACACAAACTGTCCGCAACTCACAGCGAGAGTGGGTTCACTTGATTACTAACCTGGCATAGCTGGTGTTGCATCGGGGGGCGGAGTTTGCCATCAGATTAATGTAAAATAAGCACATACGCTGGGTAGATTAATCAAGTGGACCTAACGTGTCCCCCTGTCCCTAGTGGATGTTACGCCTATGACACCGAATATACCGACATGGCCAAAATGACGTCGGTTATCGTCGTAAATTTCGGTGTAGGTAGATTTTCGGTTTATCGCCCAGGCCTACTATCGATATTTGGATCGATCCGCCCACCCCTAATACGGAGGTTCTATGGTTGAGAAAATGTAGTGCTAAAAGAAAGAGTGGTCTGAAGGCGATGTAAAGTGGTGTGAATTTTCTCTATACAAGGTACACAAACTGATATAGATTTTTTTTAGGTGGGCCTTGTTTTAGGTGGTTAAAAATTTGCTTTGCACCTGGACTCTGTTCACTGCAGTACAAAACTGAGCCTCTGGGCTGGAGCGGCTCTCTGCTTCTCCAAACTGAGGCTGCGCTGATGGGAAATTACGGTAGGGAACAGACCGACTATTATGTACTTTATATGACCCCACTTCAAAAAAACGGAACTATCCCTTTAAAATCTTGATAAATAATTTTGTCAATAGAATATCTCTCTATAAAAGCAAGGAATTTCTGTCTGTCTGTGTATGTGTGTGTGCCTCAAATATCTCTGCGGATCAGGATCAGACTGACCTGAGAGTTTCAACATGGCTGCTGCTTGGTTCAAGGGTGTGCGACTTTGCATTTGTTTGGACTGCAATGATACTGTGAATAAATTATTTCATAAATGCTTTACAAATTCCACGAGCATTGTCCACCGGAGCCACCACAGTCACGTGCGCACCAGAGCCAATCACTGCAGGGCTTAAGCCTACGACATACGTTAAGAAACAAGCGGATTTACCTGTAGCGGCACGAGCTGGACCGGGATTTGCCGGCGGTTCGTTCCCGTTCTGTTCTGTGCATCTAAACTGACTGTTGTGGATTAATGAGACTAAACGAGTCCGGACCGAGTCTGTTCGGGTCTGAGGAGATCCAGAGATGCGTGGACAACAATGTGGAATCGGAATCTGTGAATGTTCGTGTGTAGCTAGCCGCTAGCCAACCCAGACGGCCCGCCTCCCGAGGCGATGGACCGTACCCACCAGCACATCCAAAACCGGACTTAGGGTAAATAATGTCCGCCACGCTTTTTCGCGAACATTGCCGTTACGTTTGCTTTGTGTCTGGTGCAGAAGAAACGGTAAAAACGGGCTTTTGTCACAAAAGTGTCCAAGCAGCAAGTTTGGTTGTTGAGGAACAGAAAGTTGTGTGAGGGATGCCGGCGGTGATACAGACAGCGACAGAGATAGCGAGTTTTGAGAGTTGAGAGATTTTTGACATATAGCGTGTTTGGAGTGTATAGTTGGTGTGTAATGTAGTGTTTGGTGTAGTGTGTTTAGTGTGTAGTGTAGTCGTTTTTTTGTGTTGTGAGTCAAACAAGGTGGAGACTGCTGAATGTGGAACAGGCAGGAATGAGCTGAGCCTGAGGCATTGCCTGCATTGTAATGTAAATAGTTACATATAACTTTGTAAATTTCAAAAACTTGTACACAAATTTAGCAAACAACAATTTATATTTGCATTATAACTAATGCAGTTGGTTCATTAAACGTATTTTTAGTTTTCACAGTAAAAAATCTAACTTTTTCCTACTCTGATTTTATGTTATTTTGTGATTTTAGGTCCATAGTGTTAATACAGTATGTCAACATGAAAAAATAACTCTTCAGTCACACGTGAGGTTGTGCTGAAAGTAATGACACCAAACAAGGCAAGGTAAATATTTTTTAGGGTGAAATATAATGGTATAACCTAAAGTAGTCAAAAACAGCCAATTATATCCCTGACATCCCACCTTCAAACACAACCTCATTTGGCCATCCATGAAACAGCTACTTAACCTCTCACTTTTCTGTAGGAATACATGCTTCCTATGGGCAGTGCACTAGTAAGAAGTGATTACAATAACTTATTTTGTTTGACTTGCAGTCAATGCATCTAAAACCATAACGTACTCGATTACAGTAATACGCTGATTCAAACCACCAGAACATCACTGGTACCATCTACAGAGCATCAGTGACACCAGTGAAGTGAGATGTCTGCACAGAGCCCAAAGATACTAAAGACAACACCCACCCAGACACAGTCTGTTCACCCAGAGATACAGAAGTATCTGCTGCCATCCCACCAGACTACAGAGCTGCTTCTGTCCCCATGCTGTGAGGCTCCTGAACTCATCACCACTGCTCAATTGTCTAAAATTGATGCAGCACAAAAGACTCAAATATAACTTTGTCTTTTTAAACCCTTGGGATTTTTTTAAAATGACAATGAATTACTTTGTAACCTTGGTGACGAGGTGGAAGAGAAAATGACTGCATTAAATGATGAAATTATGGATATTGCAGTGACAGGATTTATATTTCCCTTTCTCCTCCTGTGCACTGATTTGCTTAGTGGATAGCCAATGAGAGAGATTATTTCACTGACGTGCTCCCCCTCCGATTCAACATGCTCAATTGGCCATAAGCTGTAGACAAGAGCTGACTTGTGCAAACTGTAACACTGATGGCCACAATATTGGCTGATGGATGACCGTTGGCCTGGTGCGTCAGAGCCATTAGAGATGAGGGTGAGGAGCCAAGAGCCATGACACTCATAGGGAGCTCGGAGTAGAGCCACTGCTCCTTTGTGTCTAAAGAAGCCAGCTAAGGCAGTTTGGGCAATTGATCACAATGACTCCTGGGCACATCCCTGTGGAGATTTGCAGGGCCTGTCCCAGTGGAGGGGGCCCTGGGAAGACCCAGAACTGACTGGAGGAGACTACATATCTCCTCTGGACTGGGACCGTCTCAGGGTTCCCCAGGAGAAGCTGGAAGGCGTTGCTGGGGAAAGGGACTTCTGGAATACCCTGCTAAGCCTGTTGCCACCCTAAACCAATCCCAGATAAGCGGAACCGAATAGATGGAAAACTGTGTCCCAGTGCTGTTTTGACAAGAAACATTTGGCATACTGTGACCAATCATTGCCAACAAACCTCTTTCAGGTAGCAGACGTATGATAGATGTGATGGACGTGAGCACTCAGAAAGGAACAGAGATGTCCATGGCTCAGTGGACACGTTACTACGAGACCCCTCCGTCTCAGAGAGAGAAGCTATATAATGTCATCAGCCTGGAGTTCAGCCACACCAAGCTGGAGAACCTGGTCAAGAGACCTACCACAGTACGTACACATTCCATGAAGGCCTCATGTTTGTTTGTATTATCAGAGAAACAGTAAATTAGGCTTCTCTCTTTCTCTCTGCATAGGTAGATCTAATAGACTGGGTGGACAACATGTGGCCTCGTCACCTGAAAGAGAGACAGAGAGACTCCACCAACTCCATCAATGACATGCAGTACCCTAAAGTGCAGAAGTGAGTTTTCCCTGTTTTCTTTTCTCTGGAATAAAGTGTATATTTCTTGTCAAAGTCAAAGTCAAAGTGAACTTTATTGTCAATCAGACCATGCAATTAGTGCAAGTAATTACACAGAGGGTCGAAATTGCGTTTCTCCATACTTCAAATGTGCAAGTAATATTTTAACACCCAACATAAACACAACATAAACATAATAGTGCACACAGATATAAACAAATAAAAAAAACATGTACAGACATACAGTGGGCATATACTTCATTGTGCCAGAATTTGATTTCAATTTTGAGGTATGTTACTGAGGAGGAAAAAATAAAGGTGCAGTATAGCAAAGTGCAGAATAGCAGCATGTCTGTAAAGTATGTTATTGTGCATATAGAGAGCATAGTGCAGTTTAAATTAAATGTAATTGCCTTCCTCTAATTCCTGGATTGAATTGACCTGACATTTTAAAATAAATGTTGCTGATTTCGGTGTGACTCTGCAGATACTGTCTGATGAGTGTCGAGGGCTGCTACACAGACTTTCACATTGACTTTGGAGGGACATCGGTGTGGTACCACATATTGAGAGGAAGCAAGGTGGGACGAGAAGTGGTTCAGTCTGTGTTTTAGAAACATTGTCTCATCTGTTACAGTCTCATAGCGTTTGACTCAGGGGTATTTGAACAGGGGATATTGAACCAAATACGTGAATGCTATTTTATATGTTGCAGAATACAAAATAATTAAAACATGCACAGTCTAGAAGATGAGGGGGCACTTAGAATGATTTTTGTACTTCTCTGTAAACAATTAGAAGGTGTCATGTTGTTATCCGTTGGAGAGAGTGGAGTGCTTATTTGAATCGCAGTTGTGTGTTTTCAGGTGTTCTGGCTGATCCCTCCCACCCCTCAGAACCTGGAGCTGTATGAGAACTGGGTGCTGTCCGGGAAACAGGGAGACATTTTTCTCGGAGACCGCGCATCTGAATGCCAGAGGATCGAACTGAAGCAGGGCTGCACCTTCATCATACCCTCAGGTATACATTTAAATGTCAGTCAGTGTATGATGAAGGATTTCATTGATATGACAGAAAAACGTCATTAACGAGTGTGTGTGTGCCTGCGTGCCTGTGTGCCTGCGACTCAGGTTGGATTCATGCCGTCTACACCCCGGTGGACTCTATGGTGTTTGGTGGAAACTTCCTGCACAGCTTCAACATCCCAATGCAACTTAACATTTGTAATATAGAGGACAGAACGCGGGTAGGTACAAGCACGCTCTCTTATAAGCTGTAAGTGTTGGATATTGTGATGGTAAGGTGACTTTTTTGCCTTCCCTGCAGGTTCCAGTAAAGTTTCGTTACCCCTTCTATTACGAGATGTGCTGGTACGTGTTGGAGCGCTACGTATTCAGCCTGACCAAGACCTCCTACCTAACACCAGAATTTCAGAAACACTCGCTTGGCATCGGTATGAACCCAGACGAAGGCCGTGGAACTTCTTCATGATTTGTTTTTATTGTTGTAGATTGCCTGTAAATGAAAGGTATGGCTCATTCTTTCTGTCAGGTCTGAAGAAGCCGCCTGGCATTGAAGCAGCCAGTGAGCAGGTAAAGGAGGAGGAGGAGTCTCATGGCAGTGATGAAGAGGCTTCCGAGCAGCAGGCTCAAATGCCTGCAGTTAAAGTTCATCTGACTCCCCTTGAGGTAGAGGGAATATGGAACCTGTTGGGTAAACTTGAGGCTCTGCCCTCCAACAAGAAGTGTGTCCCAGCGGGGATACACAATGCCCCGGCCCTCATCACACACATCAAGGTATGACTAGTGTGTCTGTCTTTTGTCCTCCTCATACTTCATACTGTCCTGTTAACAGTGTTTGCCATTCCTCTGTTCTCTCACACCACTCGTGTGTCTTCTGCAGGCTCTACTAAAGGAGCATGCCAATGACAATCCCAAACTGTCCTACACAGGAAAACCCATTGTCAGATGGCCAAAGAGAGTAAGCATCTTCACTTTGAGACACGCAGCACATTAGTAATGATGATAATTGTGTGTCAGATGCAGCTGGACTTGCTCAAAAAGTTCTTGACCTGGATGACTGAAAAACTTTACAGAATAATTGTTTGAGCGATAAGAAAGAAATAATACAAATGGGATTTTTGTTTCCTTTTAAAGGTAAAACTGATGAATATGCTCATGTGGAGCAGCCTATCCTGTTTAATCAGCAATTGCCATATGAAAAAATGCATTTCACAACCACAATTGCTGTGAGAATACCACTTTTCTGCTTTCCTGCTGCCTCTATCATTTATGCAATATTTTTTTTTTATGTATCTACTTGGACCCAGTGTTTTTATCAAATATTGGATGTTCTACTATTCTGTTTTCCTCTTGTTCCCTGAGCCACTGTCTCTTTTTCACTTTCTGCTCCTCTCCACTAGCCCTCATGGTACCAGCCTCCTCCTCCTCCACCGCCTCCCCCTCGCCCTAAATTGGCCACCACTCCCATCATCCCGCGACCACAGAAGCCGGCTTCCTCCATGTCTGTGCTGAGACGGCGAAGGGTCAGGTAAAACAGTGTGTGTTTGTGAGCATGCATGGGTTTTTGTACACCTGTGACAGGTTGTAGTTTGTTGTTGATGATTTTATTAGGTTGTAGGTTAGCAAACACCAATTATATTCCCCCATTTGACATTGTAATATTATGTTTTCCTTCTCTGTAGGTGTAAGCGCTGTGAAGCCTGTATGAGACCAGAATGTGGAGACTGTAACTTCTGCAGAGACATGAAGAAGTTCGGAGGACCAGGGAAGCTTAAACAGACCTGTGTGCTACGACAGTGTCTCTCTGTAAGCAGCTTTTTTTCATTTCTTTAATTCTATATATTGAATGTGTCTGTTTTGTAACTCCCCCTCTGTCCCCTCCAGCCGGGACTTCCTCTGTCTGCAGTGTGTGAGATCTGCAAGGAGCCCAATCAGGAGGAAAGTGGAGACTCCTCCCTCACTCTGATGGAGTGTTCCAACTGTGCACAGATAGTCCACCCTGCCTGCCTCACGGTAATACATACACACTTTTGCTGTGTCCGAATCTAGTTTACTATACAGTTCACTTTATTTTACTGGATTTAATTTAATTGTCTGAAATCTGTGTATAACATAGCTCTACATAGTGCCTTCATAAAATCCCACAGTGGAACTAAAACGTTGTTCATTGGATATGATATGACAAATCAGCTCCACTAAAACTAAAGCTCTTTCAGTAAAAGAACAAAGCAACTACAGAAAAAAAACTACAGAAACTTGAAGTTCTTGTTTCACTTTGGTTCTTTCTTTCTAACTTCGACACAATTAGGTTTTCATTATGGGAAATGTAGGATCTAGTTTTTTCTTTGGGCCAGTCTAGAGACAAAAAGGCTAAGCCTCTGCAGCTTGGATTGAGAGTTATGTGTTCATTCAGTGTTACTCACCAGCATGAATTTGTTAGACGTCAACAATACACACAAAATGTTGAATGCATTTCCTTCTACATTAAACATTGGTCAAGCTAATTTTAAAATATTTGAAACCCAGGATTGTTTCCATCCATATCTATCGATTATGTTTTGGATCAATCCTTGATTAATATAACAACGTTTTTTAATCCAAAACAACTATTTCAAAGTCATTTATTTTTCGATATTTTATTCTATCATCAACAAACAGATATGACAAAGTACTGCAGGGCATCATATGTAATTTATTACGTTTTGGTGGGGACAAAAAGTTACTAGTCGTAGTAGTAACTTGTAACCAGCATATTTAACCTGCTGTGGCAGAGGCATGACTGTAGATCATAAATGGAGTAGAACGGGTCAGTGCCAGGACATGCTATTTAGCATGAATAAATACTACTGAGTGAACACAACACAACATTTCTCTGTGTAGTGTTAAGTTTCACTTTCATTTCGTTTTGGTCTTGGTCCCCAGTTTAAAGCACAGCAACAACCTGCCTCATCCTGGTTGTTATTGGTATCGCGCAAGGTGGTTTCTCAAATTAGTTGCGTTGCCAAAGTATTAGTATAAGTTGAGTTCCACACACCTTACAAACTGTGTCAGTCTTGTCCATTCTCCCCTCGACTTCGTGAAACTCAGAGTGCTGCCATATAGTGGCTTTCAAAGAAGTCGGTGCCGGTCTTATAGGCTTCGTGCTAGCCATAGCAGCCATTTTGTCGCTGCTCAAACATAAACAACTCGCACATGTGTGTTCAGTGCACATGCATGTACAGCAGAGAATCAGCAGGCGCTTTCTGTCGTGCTCTGTAGCAGGCGAACTGAATGTTGCAGCGGGCAAACTAATTTCAGTTTTAAAATTCCAATTATTAACTTATCTGCATCGAGACAATCATTCTAGAGAGAATCGCGATGCATCGAAGAATCGAAAATTTTGTGTCTCTGTCATAATCTGAATTAAAGTAGCGAGATATAAATGGTGTTAGTCTTCTTTTTATTTCCTCTTTACTCTTTCGTCCTTCATTTCATCCATCCTTTTTCTAGTAACATGTCTCCATTGGTCTGTGCAGGTTCAGGGTGAAGGACTGGTGAATAAAGACCTGCCCAGCTGTTGGGAGTGTCCAAAGTGTGTCCAAGGGATCACTGACCCAGAGGTACGCACACACAAACGCATACGCCAGTGTTTCCTACTTCTTATATGTACTTATATTGAAAACACTGCACACAAACACACTTCTGAGTGTCCTTGCAAACACTTGCGCTCTCTCTTGAACTCATTAACCCGGCGATCTCGCACACAAACACCCACACACTTGGTTGCAGTGTTAAAGCTAATGGGTAATGTGTATCTCCTGTGTGGTTTTTTCATTATTTATTTCTTTTTTGTTTTGTTTTTTGTTTTGTTTGAATTTAATTTAACTCCGTCAGTCATCAGGCAGCGATGAATCGTTGGCTGCAGGCCACCAACACCACATCCGTCCCCACGGCCCCCTGGTCCTCAGGCTGGGCCCTGGGCCCTCTGCTACCATAGGGGGTCTTTTGGGCTCCCAGCAGGATGGGGAGGTGGTCCACTGTGGTTTCTTCCCTCCTCCTCCTCCTCCTCCTCCTCCTCCTCCTCCTCCTCCTCTTCCTTGCTGCTCCTCCTCCTCAGCGTCACTTCTATTGGTGGCGGCCCCTCTGCCTTCTCAGCCAATCAGCTCGAGACTGGTGAGAGGTGCCGCCTATTCTGCGTACATTTACCCGTCTGTTGCGTGCACCCCACCCCTTTTTTCCTTTCCATCTTTTTCAAGAGAACAGACACAACTCTTGTTGTAAATAGGGATGCACCAATACCGATACTGGCATCGGGTAAAGGGCTAATACTGCGGTCATATTCTCATACATGTACTCACGAAAATTCACCAATACCACGTCATTGCATTAGGTCTTATGTTGGATGAAACTGAAGACCGCAATCAGAGGGCAGCTTGTCATTTCTTGTTGTCATTTCGGAGGGCATAGGTCACTAACAAGCGGACCGCTGTCCGAGTCTGGACCCAGAGGCCATACAGACCAGGGCCCGTATTCACAAAAACTTTTATCTTAACGTTAGGACTAAACGTTTTTTATGCAGGAGTCGTTTGTTAAAAATAATTCACAAAGCCGCTGAGACCTACTTTTACTTATGAAAACAGTGAACTCCTAAACTAGAAGTAACTCTCTGTTGCTATGGATGACGTCAATTTATAAGGACGCACTTAGAAGCGGTGACAACGGTGATTGGTTGTTGAGTGACAGGGCAGCCCATTGAAAAGTAATTTAGGCTACGCAATGCATGAAGTGAAAATAAGGAAGTTGCCTACAAGCCCATTACAAAGCCTATGAAAAGATATTGGATAAAGAAATGTATTTATGTGCAGAATTTAGTGCACCCCCCCAAACAAAAATGCTTGGGCCATATGTGTTGATACTGGCCATTTTGCAACAATGTCCAGTATATTGCAACGTGCGTCAAAGAGAATTTGTGTATTGATGGAATGCAACTTTTTCCCATTGAAAAAGACGTCTTCATCCTGAGAAGGTGCAATTATTTTAATATGCGTCCCATCAATGGCACCGATCACACCGGGTATACCTGCAATTTCCATGAATTTGACTGTGATTCTTTGTTGTTGGCGATTGTCTAAAGGAATCCGGATAAACTGACGGATTATATGGGGTCTACAGAGCGCGTTGATGGTTTGGTAGATAGAGCGGCTTACTGATGGCTGTGATATCCCTAAATTATCCGCGTTGCAGAGCTGCAATTTCCCCGTAGCCAAAGACCAGAGTGTTGCCAAACATTTTAACTCCGGCGTTATTGGATTGTTTCGGTTGGTTGGGGACGTTATTGCGTCCCTCACCAACTCAACCACAACTTCAGTCCCTTCGCGGTCAATCCGATATCGTTTCGTTTCCCTGTCACTTAGTATTTCCAAAACATTCGGCTGTGACTAGATCTTTGCGAGTTAGGAGTCCTCTGGAGTACTTCTAAGGTCTCCCAGACTTAGGTGCTACTTTAGGCCTAAAATGTTTTGTGAATAACTCTTATTTTCAAAAATGAGGAGTCCAAAAGTTACGACTGACATGCCCATTATTTTTAGGAGTTGCTCCTAAATTCGCCTGTTAGGAGTTTAGCCTTAAGATTCTTTGTGAATACGGGCCCTGGACCTATAGTCAATAGATTATTTAAGTATTTCAAATTTTGGCCGGTGCTGCTTTTCTAGACTCTACAGTACTGGTTTAGCGGATCAGGAAATCTACTGACCAATTACATGCAAGTCAAGCCATACCACTTGATGCTACTCAGCCAATCAAATCTGTGCATTCCTTGCGATAAACGTTGCAACTCTGAATACAGACAGATGAAAGAGGTGAGAAGCGAGTCACAGATGAAAAGACGAGTGAGCGATACAGGGAGAGAAGACAGAGACGAGTGAGCCGGAGATGGAGAAAATTAACTCCATGTCGTATCTAAGAGCTAATTAATGTTCCTCCTGAATCACTTTGATTTTTGGTCAATACAAAAAGCCATGTACTGATGGAGGGGTTGTCCAGGAGTGCATGAGTGCAGTAGCTGAAACCTTACTTGAGGGGAAACAGAAATTGTATTTTTCTGAAATTAAGTAATTTATTTTAAGAGGCACAATTTTTAATAAGCTATTTTATTTATTTGTACTATTTTATTTTTAAATGCAGCCCCTCTTTTCCTTAAAGAGAGAAGAAAATAATACATGTCTACAGTATTACATATCTACGGAGCCCCTTAAGGGACATGGGGAAAGAAAAAAAAAGATGGGTGAAAAAAAAAAGATTTATATCATTTTTGCGAGGTCCTGCAGAAGCTGTAACACTTTTCTGGTCGTTCGGTAAGGTTGGAAAGACATTCACAGATTCGAACTTCCAGGATCAATAAATCTGAAGTGAAACGTTTTTCAAACACAAATGATGCCTCTGTCCCACCATAATAGCATAGACTACGAGCTACAAGGATCAAAACCCAGATTTTTTACTAAAATAAGCCGTCCTCTGAGCTCGACGGACAACATTGATCTCTATGCACAGCCAGCAGCTGGGCGAGTGCGCAGGGACCGTCTACAAATTGCAAGACAAGAGTAAAGATGCTGCAAACAAAAATCAATAACTCCATTGTTATACAGTACAGACACTCCAAAATCACTACACACATCAAGGGTCTCCTCATGGTCAACAGCTGCTTTGTAAAAAAGTGTATTTTTATAATTTTGGTGATTTTTTTATTGGTATAAATCATTGATCTCTATCAATATTTATCAATAACTCCACTGTTATACAGTACAGAGACTCCAAAATCACTACACACACCAAGGGTCTCCTCATGGTCCTACTACAACAGCTGTTTCAGAAAAATATATATCTCCATGGTCCAAATACTAATTTTGACAATACAGGTGTGTTTTAATTTCTCATCGGATAACATATGTTATTATTATTATTATTATTATTATTATTATTATTATTATTATTATTATTATTATTATTATCATATTATTATTATCATCATTATTATTAGGGGGCCAAGCCCGAAGGGGCCGAGGGAACGCGTATGCAAGCATACGTATTTCCTAGGACCAGCGGTGCTAGGAACCCTATTGTAATTGTAAAGATTTTTATTTTTATTTTTCTCCGGCTAAAAGTGGTGCTGCAGGCTAAACCGTGCAAGGGAGGGTGGTGCAAATTGGAGGGTTGGTCCAGACTCCTGCGAATATCTCAGACACAAAAAACTACATATATCCGCCTGCAGGGGGCGCTAAAACCTAGGAAAACACGTTTTTGCCTGTAACTCCCAAACCATATGTCGTACATTCAAAAACCTTGTATCCCCAGATTCCCTGAATGGAGCTGAATCACTTTGCGAATGGCCACGCCCACTTCCGGTTAGAAAGTTTTTTGCAAAATTCCAAAAATGGAAAACCTGCTTTTTTCGAACTCCTCCTTGGGATTTTGTCGATCTGCATGAAACTTACCACGTACACTCTTCAGCGGGATCTGATCTAAAGTTATCAAAAGAATTTTGCTCGGTCAAAAAATGCGCAAATTATTCACGAACAAATTTCTGTAGCTAGCTATAAAAATGTAAACTGTTTGATATCTCGGTCAAACTAAATGCTGTTAACACCAAATTTGAGATCCTTGGTTGCCATGACACTGGGCTTGGCCCCCGTTCATAACTGCTTGCAGTTCTAGTTATTATTATTATTATTATTATTATTATTATTATTATTATTATTATTATTATTATTAGGAGCAAATGTTAGAGAGAGAAAGATTAGACAGAAATGAAAATAACAAAACCGACAGGCTACATGTCCAAGACACATCCTAATGTCCTCTTATGAGGGTCAGGTGGTCTCTATGGTTATATAAGTATATTTTTTTTTAAATAATATATCAATTGATTATTAATTGTGGCGCGTCGTTGGACCTGGGCATTCGGGGATGTTTTGGGAATAGCCCCGATCTCTGTGCCTTGAAAAAAAAAAGCATCAAATATAATTGCCTAATGGTGAAAGGTTTTTATGTGGTTGCATGTCGAATGGCTAGCAGCCACAAATGCGACATTGTCGCCAGCGCAAATTGCGCAGAAGCTGGCCTGACTTTCCTCATAGCATATATGGGCAGAGTCAGAATAATTTGTTGCAAATTCAACATCAGTGTTATTCCCTCTACTGTTTAGTGCCATTGCAGCGTTTATAGCAGGGATGGAAATTAAACCCGCCACTCGCCAAATGCGGGTGAATTTGTGTGCTGGCGGGCGAATTGAATCAGTTTACCAGGTTAATTCCAGTCAGATCTGATCCAATTAATCTCAATGGTCGATATCTTGGTTAAGGTAGGCTATAACAGCATGCTTTCCACGACCCTAGAGTTAGATCGGGCCAAATTATATGTTTCTGATCGGACCAAAGTGTCAGTTGGACTTCAGAAGGGCCGGAATTTAACATTGCTATAAGTCCAACATACTATAACGGCCGTAAGCGGTCATTTGGACCGCTGGATTTAAACCCTATAATGTCTCATGTAAATACCCAACTGAGTGATGAATGCATTCATTGTGTCATGATATTTTAAAAAAAAACGAAATAACACCAAAGTGTACATTTCAACAAGTTTAATTAGCCTATACATTTATCGATATCATAGTAAACCGTAATTATTGCTATTTACACAAGATTTTAATAGAGAAAGTCAGAACAAGAAAATTAACAATTAAAAGTAACTTATTTGATTGCGAAACATTTTATTTTAACACTTAATATATAATAAAATAAATAATAATCGAAAAAGCTGGAAACGAGCTGATCTAAAGCAAAAAAGAGCCGTTTCGATCACTTTGAGCACTCCTTGAATAAGATGCGGGCATTGATCCCAGCCAGGACAAGGATGTTATAGAAGACCGCCACTGGCCATCTTCGCTGACAAGGACATGGAGGCAGTGCCGGTCCGAAAGAGCTGCAAATGGAACCAAACACTTGAAATGCCACAAGCCCGTGTGTGGTAGCTGTGCGAGGAGAGTGGAGGTCATCTGCAGGGACTGTGACCAGTGATCACAACGGCTCTTTGTTTGTTTTAGATCAGCTCGTTTCCAGCTTTTTCGATTATTATTACTATTATTATTATTGTTTTATTATATATATTATTAAGTGTTAAAATAAAATGTTTCATAGTCAGATAAGTTACTTTTAGTCGTTAATTTTCTTGTTGAGTTTTCTCTATTAAAATCTTTTGTAAATATGCAATAATTACGGTTTATTATGTGTGATGATGTGAATATTGATAAATGTATAATTAAACTTGATAACATGTTCATTTTGGGGTTATTTCGTTTTTTGGGGGGTTTTTTTTTTAAATATCATGACACAGTGAATGCATTCATCACTCAGTTGGGTATTTACATGACAGATTATAGAGTTTAAATCTAGAGGTCCAAATGACCGCTTACGGCCGTTCTAGTAGTTTTGAATTCTGGCCCTTCTGAAGTCCAACTGACACTTTGGTCACGGGGGATCCGTTGTGTGACAGCGGAGAGTCAGCAGCTGGATTTTGTGCCCACGGTCAGTAGTATTAGTAGGTGTATAGGCAAACAAACAACAACCACCCCGACCATTATTCATTGTATTATTACATTTGTGGGAAGTTATTACAATAAAGATTTTCACGTCCCCACAAATAAATCATTGCGAATGTAATAGTGTAATGTAATAGGCTTGTGAGCCTTAGAGGTACCCGTAGGAGTGACGTTATAAGGAAGTACAACAAGAAACGTGGCTAGGAATGCTACTCGGTGTTATGGCTGTAAACTGAACAGACGAACAGTAAAGTTACGTTCACATATAAAGTCGGTTGTCAAGCCTCATCTATGTAACATGGTGTCAGAAGTGAAGGCGGAGGAAGAGTGACGGTATGGCGCAGTTTCAACCACCAGCGAGTTTGTGTCTGCAAGGCAATCTTGCCGAAAATTGGAGGAACTGGAGTCAGCGTTTTGAGCTCTTCTGTACTGCCAGTGGCATCGCGGAGAAATCCGAGAAGGTGCAGTGTGCAACGTTTCTTCACGTCGCGGGAGAGGAGGCGATTAAAGTGTGTAATATGTTTGTCTTCGCGGACGGCGAGAAAGACAAAATAGACGTGCTGAAGAAGAAGTTTCAGGACTATTGTGAGCCAAGAAAGAACTTACCTTACATTCGGCACATGTTCTTCACACGAGCCAAGAAGTAGTCAGAGTCCATTGATTTGTACTAGTGCATTGCCGTAGCATGTAGCCTCTTCCTATAGAAAAGTGGGAGGTTAAGTAGTTTTTTCATGAATGGCCAAATGAGGTTGTGTTGGAAGGTGGAACATCGGGGATATAATTGGCTGTTTTTGACTACTTTTGATTACACCATTATATTTCACCTTGAAAACTATTTACCTTGCCTTGTTTGGTGTCATTATTTTCAGCACAACCTCACATGTTTGACTGTACATTTATTTTTTCATTTTGACATATTATGTTAACACTATGGACCTAAAATCACAAAATAACATAAAATCAGAGTAGGAAAAAGTTAGATTTTTTACTGTGAAAACCACAAACAGTTTAATAAACCAATTGCATTAGTTATAATGCAAATATAAATTGTTGTTTGCTGAATTTGTAGTTATATGTAACTATTTACATTACAATGCAGGCAATGCCTCAGGCTCCTCAGCTCATTCCTGTCTGCTCCGCAATTCAGCAGTTGACTCACAACACATATAAAAACGACTACACTACATACTAAACACACTACACCAAACACTTAATTTCACACTAACTATACACTCCAAACACGCTATATGTCACAGATATCTCAACTCTCAAAACTCGCTATCTCTGTCGCTGTCTGTATCACCGCCGACGTCCCTCCCACAACTTCCCGTTCCTCATCAACCAAACTTGCTGCTTGGACACTTCCGTGACAAAAGCAAAGCAAACGTGACGGCAATGTTCGCGAAAAAGTGTGGCGGACATTATTTACCCTAAGTCCGGTTTTGGACGTGCCGGTGGGTCCGGTCCATGGCCTCGGCAGGTTGGCCGTCTATAAATCTGCTTGTTTCTAAAGGTATGTCATGGCTTGAGCTCTTCAGTGATTGGCTCTGGTGCGCACGTGACTGTGGTGGCTCCGGTGGACAATGCTCCCGAATTTGTAAAGCATTTATGAAATAATTTATTCACGGTGTCATTGCAGTCCAAACAAATGCGAAGTTGCACACCACTGAACCAAACGGCAGCCATGTTGAAACTGTCAGGTCAGTCTGATCCTGATCCGCAGAGATATTTGAGGCACACACACACACACACACACACACACACACACACACACACACACACACACACACACAGACAGACAGAGATTCCTTGCTTTTATAGAGAGATGTAACGGATTTAAAAAATAAGGCCAAGGACTGTGAATTTGGACAGTTGCACGACTCCCTGGTACATGACAGAATTGTTTGTGGTATTATTGACGACCAAGTGAGAGGGAGACTGCTAAGAGAAGCAGATCTGACCCTAGAAAAAGCCATTGATATATGTCGTGCAAGTGAAATAACAACCAGCCAAGTTAAAGCACTGACAGAAGAAGTAGAAATTAACAGAGTACGGACTGTCAGACATAAAGATCAATCGAAAGCTAACATAGAGCAAAATGAGTCAAGTTGCAGCAGATGTGGTTTCAAACATGGAACTAAAAAATGTCCAGCTATTGGCCAAATGTGTAAAGCATGCAACAAGAAAAATCACTTCGCCAAGATGTGCAGATCACAGAGTCGGCAGCCCCAACAGAAAAAGACTGTACTTGCACTAGAACAAAGTGAGGAAGAAAATGACATGTTCATCGGGACAGTCAGAAAGGAGCATGAGAAAAACGTGAGAGTGATAGAGTCTGCACAAACAGAAACTGAGGAAAAATGGACTGAAAGATTGAAAATAAACAACAAAGTTGTGACTTTTAAACTGGACACCGGTGCAGACTGCAACGCAATGTCTGTTAAAACATTAAATGCACTGGATGTCAGAGGAAAGCTCAGTGTGAGTAAAAGTAAACTTGTTGCTTTCTTTGGCCAGAAGATAGCGCCACTGGGAAAAAGAGCATTAACATGTCAATACAAAGGCCAGAAACACAAGGTGGAGTTTGAAATCACACAAAAAGATGTTCCAGCTATAGTGGGAGGAGCCACATGTGTGAAACTAGGCTTAGTGAAGAGGATGCATGAAGTTGGAAAGGAAAATGACATCCTTAAAGACTATGAGGATCTTTTCACCGGACTAGGTTGCTTACCTGGTCAGCATCATATACAGATTGACCACACTGTTACACCTGTCGTACACGCTCCCAGAATGATTCCTGTAGCACTCAGAGACAGAGTAATTGAGGAACTACAGCGCATGGAGAAATTGGGAGTAATAACCAGGCAGATGGAGCCAACAGAGTGGGCTAACAGTATGGTAACAGTGGTCACACCCAAGAAAATTCGTATCTGCATACACCCAAAAGACTTGAACCAAGCAATTAAACAGGAGCATTACCCATTACTCACAGTAGTAGAAGTTGTTTCCCGTATGCCAAATGCTAAGTACTTCTCAGTACTAGACGCCAATCAGGGCTTTTGGCAGATAAAACTTGATGATGAAAGCTCCGAGCTCTGCACATTTAATACCCCCATTGGAAGATACAGATTCCTGCGTTTACCGTTTGGCATCTTATCTGCGCCAGAGGTATTTCAGAGGGCTATTGCGCAGATGATTGAAGGACTAGATGGAGTTGTGAACATCATTGATGACCTACTCGTCTGGGGAGACTCTGTGGCAGAGCACGATCACAGATTGAAGTTGTTGCTAGAGAGAGCCAAAGACAATAACCTGAAACTGAACATCAACAAGTGCTTTGTCAGGACAAAAGAGATTAAGTACATCGGACACACACTCAGTGCCACTGGACTGAGACCGGATGAGGAAAAGGTGAGAGCAGCTCCCAGAACCGCAGAATAAACAGGAACTGTTAAGGTTCATGGGGATGATCCAGTACCTCGCAAAGTTCATTCCAAACCTGTCAGACATCAGTGCACCTTTAAGAAAGCTGCTTGAAGGTGACACAGAGTGGCACTGGGAAGAAACACAAAAGAGCAGTTTTGAGCATCTTAAACAGCTGGTCACCAATGCTCCAACCCTGAAGTTTTATGATGTTAACAAACCACTGACGCTGTCAGTAGATGCCAGCTCAGAAGGCATCGGTGCAGTCATACTGCAGGATGGACAACCGATAGCTTACGGGTCAAGGGCACTCAGTGACTGTCAGCGCAGGTATGCGCAGATTGAAAAAGAGCTACTTGCCATTGTCTATGGATGTGAGAAATTCCATCAGTATGTGTATGGTGAAGACATTCAGGTTGAGAGTGACCACAAGCCACTAGAGAGTATTTTCAAAAAACCCTTGCACCAAGCTCCCATGAGACTTCAGAGGATGCTGCTTAGGCTGCAAAGATACAGCCTTAAAGTCACCTATCGGCCGGGCAAGGAACTGCATATAGCAGATGCATTGAGTCGAGCATTCCTCAACGAGAAGAATGAAGAGCTGCTGGAGAAAGAGTTGGAGGTAAACATGATCACTCATCATCTACCCATGTCAGAGGAAAAACTGCACAAGTTCAGGGCAGCTACAGCAGAGGACCCCGAAATGCAGTTGCTGAAAGACATTACATTAAGAGGTTGGCCAGATGAAAAAATTGCAGTACAAACAGAAATTCAGCCCTACTGGACATTTAGAGATGAAATCACATACATATCTGGGCTGATGTTCAAAGCAGCAAAGCTCATAGTTCCACATCAGCTGAGACAAGATATGATTAACAAGATCCATGAATCACACTTAGGAATTGTTAAGTGCAAAGAAAGAGCCAGAGATGTTTTGTATTGGCCACACATGTCTACACACATTGAGGAGATGGTGTCTCAGTGTCCCACTTGTAATGAGAACCGCAACAGCAACCCAAGAGAGCCGCTACTCTCACACCCAGTACCAGACAGACCATGGGAGAAAGTCAGGACTGATCTCTTTCACTTCAGAGGATCTGAGTTTCTGCTTTGTGTTGATTATTTCTCCAAGTTCCCTGAAATAGCAAAGTTGAGAAACACCACTAGTAGTAGTGTCATAGTTGCACTGAAATCAATGTTTGCGAGGCATGGTATTCCTGATGTTGTTATCTCTGATAATGGTCCTCAGTATGCCAGTGCTGAGTTCAAAGACTTTTCAGAAAAGTGGGCATTCAAGCACAATACGTCCAGTCCTGGTCATGCCCAGTCTAACGGTCAAGCAGAGAGGACAGTACAGACAATTAAAAATCTGCTGAAAAAGTCAGAGGTTAATGGTGACCCCTACATTTCACTACTGGAGTATCGCAACACACCGATGGAAGGAGTAGGATTATCACCAGCCCAGCTGCTAATGGGATGGCGGCTGAAAGGGAAACTGCCAACTTCAGTCTCACTCCTTACTCCAGAGGGTGCTGTCTGAGTATGCAGTCAGCTGAAAGAAAAGCAACAGAAACAAAAACTGTATTTTGACAGACAAACCAGGACACTGTCAGACCTGCAGGCAGGAGAAAATGTCAGGGTGCAAAAAGGAGGGACCTGGCAGCCAGCAGTGGTCTTGCGCCAACATGAACAACTGCAATCTTTTGTGGTTTGTACTAGGGATGGGCAATGATATTCGATTATTCAAATAGTCGTTAAATCATAAATAATCGGTTAGTAAATCATGTCTGAAAAAAAATATTCCTTTGTTTTACTGGCGCCTTCCGCACGGGAGCAGTATAGCATTTGATACGCTGTGTGATGGGCTGACGTTAGATGCCACCGTAGAAGAAGAAACTAGCTTAAGCTATGGAGAGACTACTGCAGCCGTGGCGTGCACAGACTTTTTGAAGGGCAAGGGCGAAAAGAAGGGCACTTTAGCACGCGTTTTGGCTCCCAAGAGGGCACTTTACTATGTAGTTTGGCTCCCAAGAGGACACTTTAACGCATGTTTTGGCTCCCAAGAGGGCAGTTTATCATGTTTTAACCAGCCAAGGGGGCAGTTTAGTGTGTTTCGCCAACCAAGAGGGCACTTTGGCACGCTTTTTTGGCTCCCAAGAAGGCACTTTAGCGCTCATTTTCAACAATTGGGCCACGAGGGGGGGGCCAATAAATCATTGCAAACGTAATAGTGTAATGTAATAGGCTTGTGAGCCTTAGAGGTACCCGTAGGAGTGACGTTATAAGGAAGTACAACAAGAAGCGTGGCCAGGAATGCTACTCGGTGTTTTGGCTGTAAACTGAACAGACGAACAGTAAAGTTACGTTCACATATAAAGTCGGTTGTCAAGCCTCATCTATATAACAATAGTTATTACATGTGTAGGAAATAGCATGTTACGTTTGTAGTAGGCAGCGGCTCTTATGTTTGTGGAAAATGTATTACATTTCTGGGTTCATTACATTAAATGCTGCAGATTTTTATTACGTTAGTGGGTTTATTGACGATGTTAAATGACGATATTTGTCTCTTAATACCGTACAAAGCCTCCTGTAGGCCTGATGCAGATAGACAATGAAGCCAAGAAATTATAATAGGGAATGTTCTACCTGCTCTTATAGTCTATGCACACAGCGCATCTTGTTATAGGCTGTAATATATAAAAAATACTCAGTAGGCCTAGTGAGGGAAAATTAGCTTTATTTGTGATAAAAATATGACGGTGAGGACCCAACAATTGGCCTTCCTTTCCTTCTCAAACTATATTGAAATTGCATCTTTAAACAGTCCAATTTTCAAAATTTTCAAAATTTCCCTGGACCCCGTTAAAAAAAGACTCTATCTGCGCAGTGATGCCGGTATCTGACCACTTTTTTCAGTAACGAGTAATCTAACACGTCAACATTTACAAAACAGTAATCAGATTAAAGTTACTTATCATTATTTTTGTCATTTTCTTCAGTAAAAATATATATTTCTGCTTCCCTTCTTGTCTCGGGGAGTGATGTCACATGTGCCACAAGTCACGTTTTCAGGACGAGCACAACTCACGTGTAACACCACGCAGTGACACAAACACACACAACAATGGAGGGAGGAGAGAGATACGCGTTTTCTAGCTGGAAATACAGTCAATATTTTGAGTTCCTGTCAGCTAAAGATGAGAATTGTCTTTGTGGGATCTCGCAAAGGTTTTGCGAGATCCCGCAAAAATCTTTGCGAGATCTCGCAAAAATTACATCTTTTTTTTGTTTTTCCCCCATGTCACTTAAGGGGCTCCGTACATATCTGTATAATTAAATATTAAGTGACAATAAATATTGTCAAAATGTTTTTGAAATGTTCTTTCTTTATTTGATTTGACAGTCAGTTCTTGATTACATGCAGGCGTTGATACAACTACTAAGCTACTTCAGTATATATCACACTGACTCAAATGTGGAGACTGTGCAATAGTTTAATTGATATATTAGGTTGACTGTGATAACTGTGTACTAAGTTTCACTGTTTATTTTGTCAAGTATGAAGACAGTGCCAATGTGGAGGCTTTTGTTGACACAGGAAATGATGACTATTTATATTTAATTTATTATCATTTGTTGTAACAAGCAGAGAAGAAAATATAACCTGTCTTCCAATTCAGTGCATCTGTAACTTAATAATTATATTTGGGGTAGAAATATCTGTATCGGTACTCGATATCGGCAAGTACACAAATAAAACATACTGATACTCGGCTTGAAAAAAATGGTATTGGTGCAACCCTAGTTGTAACCTTAACTATTTGAATCATATTGTCAGTGAAGGAGAATATTTTTTCAAGAGGTCTGTTTTTTTGTTTTTTTTTTTACAGTTCCTACAAGAGTAGTGCCTCTTCTCTCTGTTCTCTGCGACAGCTGTTTTCATTTTGGAGCTACCTTTAGCTTGACTGGTTTCTGTTCAGATTTCCCTTATCCATACTCTCTAGATTATAATTTTGATGGCTAATTTTAATGCCTAGCCTGGTTGACTCAGGTCAGATAATAAGTTTGTTTGACTAAACCACAGTTTGGGTCACACTCAGAATTTTTGCTGAATTAAAAAAAATTAAAAAGTATACGTTTTTTTTTTTTTTTAATGTAGTGCACAGCTGGACAAGATCTACCCTTCTTCAGTGGTAAAAAGGATGTTGGAGAAGCTGATATTGTTCAGTGGCCCACTACACTTTTCACTTGAATCCCTGGATGAACCACTTTTGTGACACTGTTTCTGCCTCTTGTTAATGTTTTTTTGTTTTGTTTGTTTTTTCATCACTGCAGTAACTGACTGACTGAAAGAGCTTGTGTCAGTTGTTAACATGCAAAGAGTATGTGTGGTGAAAAGTGGTAGAATGATTTCTGGTCGTTAGTCTGGATGCAGTTGTTGAGCCAGAGTCAGTCCTAAATATTGAAATACACATATAGAAGGCTTTTTCTATGACTACAGCCATGTTCCAAAAATCAAATGCGATTGCTTGTTTCACATGTCCCAGTTTCATGCTACACAACAACAATATGTGAAAATATCAATGATAGAAATATTAGGAATTCAAAAAGCTTCTTTTGTTTCAGGCTCCATCTTGTTATATCCTTTCAAAAGTACTTAAATGTCAGGTTTTATAATGACTTTCAGATTCTGATGCTGATCATATGCAGATAAATGGTGACCATGTATCTGTAAGTCAAAACATGTTAATATAGGTTAGAAGAGGGCTGGAAATGAAATGAACTAAATCCATGTAGAATATATAGACATAAAGACTCAATTCATATACGGCATCAGTATAGTTAATATGGTTATCAGTTAAATGTATGTTTAACTAAAAGTTAGACCAAAGATGCTATGTGTCTTGTCAGTCGACTTGTTTTGGTTTGGTGCATGGTTCCTGATGATGCACTATGAGGAGGATACACTGCATTACTTTATATTCACTCCTTTCACCTTGCTTTGTGATGCTCTATACAGACCTTACCATGAGTACTGTTGCAACTATACCTTTACTGATGGTTGTGAGTAGATGATGGCAGGGCCACACAACCAAAAGTATTATTGTGGCTTTCCATGGAGAAATGTATACAGAGGCTTTTCCACTCAGGCTATGCAAATATTGACCCTTTTTTTGTTTCTCCTTTTGGATTGCATATTGATTGTGCACTTTGAAATGATCACAAATAGCTATTAAACATCAGTATTACATAATGACAGCGTTTGTCCAAAAATATTACCATCCTCCAAAAACGTTTTAACGCAAAGCCAAAAGAAGAACTGACAGGAAGCATTCTCGAACTCTAGCAGTGAGTTTCTGATTTTTCCTCTTCCTCCCGCAGTCGAAAGGAGACAAAGGTGAAGGCCTTCCAGTGGTGAGTATTCACTGTGGAGCCTTTACTTAAAGATGATAGTTTTTGTTTCCGAATCCACTTTTAATTTAAGGTTCAACAACTTCCTTCATGCATCTACATATCTCTCTACCCTCTCCTCCATTCTCGTTCCCACCTATTTCCCTGTATTTCTAGAAGCGGAAATCTTCCTCCCTGCTGGATGCTCGAATGGCTAAGATTTACCGACGACAGAGACACAGCCGAGATGGAGACGACTCTGCCAGTGATGATGATGATGATGATGATGATGATGATGATGAAGGTTGGTCTGTGCTGACAGATTAACTTGAAGCATTTTGTCGCTGCTTACTGCTAACCAATGACAATTATTTAGTTATTTATTATTCACAAAGACACAGAATGAGAGAATGTCCCTCCAAAAAAACCAAGCAATCAACTTGAAGTTTGACATCCAGATATGTTAAGTTTTGGATGTGATTGCCTCAATCTGTCCTAATCGTCCATCACATTCATGTCCTCAGCCTCTCAGAGAAGAAAGATGGTGCTCCATGCACGAGGGGGGGGACACTCTTCTAGGAGGGGCTTTGGTGCCAACAGGAGAGGCCTGCTGAGAGGAGGCTCGGCCCACAGAGGAAGCAGAGGAGGCCTCATGACTCCCGGCTCCTCCTCTGTCCTCAAGCTTAAGCGAGGGATGGGCATGAGAGAGAGTGGACGAAGGGGGCGAGGGGTGAGGCTGCGGGGAGGCTCCAGGATGCAGCGAAGAGGAGACGAGTCCGAAGAGTCAGACGATGATGATGATGACGACGACGACGATGACGATGATGAAGAAGAGGAGGACAGTGAAGAGGGAGGCAAAGATAGACGGCTTCGTCGTCGTAGGAGGAGGCGCAGGACTGATGATGATGAAGATGAAGATGAGGACAGTGAGGGGCAGGACTTTGACCCTGAAGAGGAGGAGATGGACACGCTGGAAGAAGACGAGGAGGAGGAGTTGGAGGAGGAGGAAGGGCACTGGGATTCAGACCCGGAACCCCCAGTCCTCCTGGTGTCTGATCTGAGTGATGACCTGCTGAGTGGCTCCTATCTGACTGTCACTCTACAGCGCCCCCATAAGGCCAAGAGACAATCTGGTAATACTTCAGATGCCAACAGCTACACTGTAATCAATTTGAAAAGTAAAGGATATATTGAGTGTACAGTCAAAATGAAAAGGCCAAATACTGATCGACATGTCTTCACTATTCAGGCTCCATAGTTCCAAAGCTAGAAGCAGCAATGGGTCCGAGGACGGCTGCAGTGGGTGCTGGTGGTCAGCAGGGCTTCATTCAGAGAAAGACGGCTCTGTCCAAGCCTTCACGTCTCAAGAGTGCCGACACCACAGCTGATAGCATGACCCCGAGAGGACCTGGCAGGTAGAGCAACACACATGATCCAGTTCAGCTTAGTACAGTGCTACTCATGATGTCTAATGCTATTTAAAATTAGGCCAACTGTGAGCTGAGCTTTGCATTATTTAGAAAAAACATAACTGTAACTCTAGTCAGTCTGATTGAGACCAAAACAGCCAACAAACAGACTGGTCATAATGGAGGATGTTTTCATGTATCACTTCACAGAAAAGATGGGTTCAGGATGTCCACCTTTGTGTTTTTGTGATCACAGTCACATAGGTAAACTTAAGGAAAGATGTCAGTACAGCTCCAGTTCAAAGTACAAATAATATACAAATATCATTGGCTAATCATATATAAGTGCGTCACCTGATAAATAACGAATTGTGATATGATATAAGATAAGTTTGAGTTAGAGACTGCATTTCATCTTATTCCTAGCTGCTGGAATGAACAAATGACTGACTCTCCCAAAAGCTTTCTTTAAATATCTGTTCAATAAATGCTCTGCCCTTTGCTGCATAAGAAAGTGTACTGAGCAACCATGCGCTGTTCTACTGTGACTTTACAGTTGGCTAATAATTGGTACAAATGTGCATGTGCAGTACGTATGTATGTATGTATGTATGTATGTGAACTCATTAACCCAAACATGATAATTGTAATATTTTAGGCCACGTCTGCGGGGTAACCACGGCGACAGAGGCACTAGAGATCACTCTGCATCTTCCTCAGAGGAAGAGGAAGCTGCTGCTCCTTCTGCACCCTTCTCCCTGTCTCCCCCGTCCCTGCTGTCTCTGCCTTCTTTTAAGGATATAGGCAATGAGAGAGGAGGAGAGAAGGAGGTCTGGGTGTCTGTGTTCACATACTTGAACAGAGCTGAGCTGCTGGCCTGCATGACTGTCTGTAAGGCCTGGTACAAGTGGTATGTCTCACACTTTATTCTACAAACAAAACACTCCTCAACATATAGTATGTGAACAGGAAGAAGAGCTCTGACAATCATGTGCCACTGTCCTGTGCAGGAGCTGTGACAAGCGTCTGTGGAGCCATGTGGACGTGAGTCGCTGCAGTCCGCTCACTAACCAGGCACTGGCAGGCATCATCAAACGCCAGCCCACCTCTCTGGATCTGTCCTGGACTCCTCTGGCCAAGAGACAACTCAACTGTCTGCTCACCAGGCTCCCAGGTACACACACACACACACACACACACACACACACACACACACACACACACACACACAGATCACTACATGTCTCGTTACACCTCCCGTCCTGTCTTACTGTGTTTCCAGGTCTGAGGGAATTGAGGGTGACTGGTCTGTCCTGGTCCTGTCTGTCAGCCCTGGTCTCCCCCACTCTGCCTTGCCTGCGGCTGCTGGATCTGCGCTGGTGTGAAGGCCTTAAAGACAGCCAGATCAAAGAGATAATCAGCCCGCCTGGTCAGTAGCAGTAGACATCACACAAACCCTTTTAAGTGATGTTTTCTTTGTCTTTCCACTTTAATTCTACCAGCAACACGTTAATGCAAGAAACACAGTTTTGTTCTGATTCTGACATTAATACTTACTGTAAGTCGCTTTGGACGAAAGCGCCTGCTAAATGCCCTAAATGTAAATGTAATGAGTGACTCTTACAGCTCTCCGATCTGAGACAGTTAGCAGTTTACACTGAAAGCCTTTTCTTTATCCTGCTGACTCTCTCCAGCCACCTGAGGATGGCAGGTATCTGTTCTGTTTGCACACATCCACTGGTTGAATTCTGTCCAAGTTGCAGCACACTCTTGTAAAATCACCCCCATACACATGAAGCTACTGCTGCTGTAAAATCAAAAAAGACTCATCTCTCTGATAATAACTTACTCATCATGGCTTGTTCCTGCTAGTCTAAAATACTGGGTAACCATGGTAACGCCCGGCCAAGGAGTGATACTGTGGTGTTTAACTTCACGTGCTTATTGTTGTGATGGCAAATCAAACCGAGCACTACTAGGCATAGAGAACATGAAAACAGAAGGCTCATCAACATGACTAACAACAATACGTTTCCTCTGAGGGAAAACTCCACAAGAATCCCAAACTGTTGGTGCATCATGACAGGCAGAACCATGTATTTAAAGAGGATGAAAGTAGTGACTACAGTAAGAAATTTATTTAGAAAAAATGGAGGCCCTTTAAAAGTAATAAAAAAGGCTTAAATGCCGTTTAACAAGGCATTACATTTCATAGCTTGTTTTCAATATGTTTATGTTTATCCAAATTGTTAAAGTTTGCCTGAATTTAAACATTGCGTGACCTTGAGTTCTTACCAGAGATTTTCTCTTGCCTCCTCATATAGTTTAGTTGAAATGGATATCTGAGGCTCTAAAACTCAGAAATGTTTCACAGAGAAGCCAAGATTAAACTAAAGTTCAAGAAAGATAAGACACATTTTTGCAGCACACATTTTTTTTCTAATTTTCTACTCCATTTACAATCTCAGCACCCCTCAGATTCATCTTGTGAACCTTTGGAGTGGCCCGACCCCTAGGTTAGGAACCACTAGATGAAACTACCTAATCATTTATTAATTAAAGCGAGATAACAGATTTGATGTCATTTTAATAATTGAATGATAAATGATCTAATAATATATCAGTCACAGGCCCCATTTTATAAAATAAGTTTTACTTTTGATACTTTTAGCAGATAATGCAGGATGTTTACCTGTTGTGGAGTACTTGTACATTGTTTTCTTGCTATTTTTACTTGAGTAACAGATTTTAATACTTCTCTCACCACTAGGAATTTGTGAGGGAGTTCCTACATGGCATAACCCCCCCTGAAATTACCAAAGTTTTAAATATTGTATTTTTAGTTTTGTCAATTGTTTTGTTTATTGGTAAAATACTGGTTTCATTTGGGTTAGTCACTCAGTTCATTCTCTTGCGCTTTGTTCCCCCCCCCCCCATTTGAATTATGTTGAATAATGTATTGATGAGGAGTTACCACAAACTAAGAGTGTTTGGTTGTGCTATCTTATAATCAATATATAGTAAATGTAAGTTAAACTGTGTCGCTGATCTAACCGCTTAGAACTCGGAAGTGGCAATGAGGCCTTTTAAATGTATGGACAAGGTCTCAAAAGTCTTAAAGGTATTACATCTAACTTAACAGTTTTTAAATATATACCCTGGTGTGATGATATATTCTCTGATCTCAGCATGTATCCAAGTGCCACTGTACACTGCACCACTGGTTCACTAAAATGAACCCCATAATCTCTGTATTGACTTTTCAAGTTCAACTGGCCATTTCTGCCATCTGTCTCTCCCTGTAGGTTCTGAGTCGTCTCGCAGCAGACTGAGGAACATGGTGACGCTTCGTCTCTCCGGCCTGGATGTCAGTGAGTCCACTCTGAGGCTACTGCAGCGCCACATGCCACAGCTGGAGAGGCTTGACCTGGCTCACTGCAAAGACATAACAGACTCATCCATCGCCCTGCTAGCAGCAGCTGGGACCCACACCCGCAACAGCCTCACTGAACTCACACTGGCAGGTGGGTATTAAAGCAGAATCAGGGTCCCACTGATGGATCACATTGCCTTTCATCTCGCTGGTTCTTTGTAAAAATAGTTTCTGCTTCTTTGCACAGGCTTTAACCTCCCGCCTGGGCTTCTTTTCTGAGCTCAAAAGAGCTGCAACTTATGATGCAACTTAATAATCGATTGCCTATCAATACCAACTAATTGATGATTCATCAATTTTACTGTTTACTTTGTAAAATAACAAGGCAATTAATACAATAAAATAGCATTATATATTATAGCATGCTAAAACAGCATTTTATGCTTTAATTCTTAAAGCAACAAAAACATATTTTGTTGACATGGTTAGTTAAAGTTTAAGTTATTAGTTCCAGTTGATCAAGTCTGATCCAGTCCTTATATTTACACAGCAGCAGACAATGTCCAGAACTTTGAAGTGAAAGGTACATTCTACTGATTTCATGAACTACTTTATCCACATCAAATTAACATGAAGCGATCCCCTTGAAAGAAAACCCCTTCATTCAGGTTAATTTGTTAGAACTAAAAAGCTGCTCACTCCATTCAAGGTTGTACAGCGGTAAACAGTCTTTGTATTTTGGAGTACAGAAACCAGCCTGCCCACCAGCATAGAGTATTTAACAAGATAACAGCAGAGTTTAATTCAGGATGAGAGCATTTCCTGATGTCTGTCTGTCTGTCTAGGTTGCAGTGAGCTGACTGACGGCTGTCTGTCCTACCTGAAGCGTCTCTCAGCTCTGACTCTGCTGGACCTCAGAGGCTGTAAGAGCATCAGCAGACGAGCCTGTGATGCCTTCATCTCAGACCTGTCCCACGTCGCCCTCTTCTGTATGATGGAGGAGAAGCTCATCCAGCGCATAGACTAACACACAGCTTGAAACAGCTGTTAGAGAGGGGAATGTATTTTTCTATATGCTCAGCGGGTGTGTGTCGTTTTCTTCCAAATATGAAGACAGTTAGCTGATAGAAACATTAAGCCTGACTAAACAGGTCCCTAAAGCAAACCGCTCCTAAAGTCTCATTTTCTTCTGATTCAACAGGTAAATAAAGACCTCTGAGGTGTTGTGGGAAGGTGTAATTTTTTTCACTGATGACGGAGCCAGGCTCGCAGTATCCCCTTGTCTCAAGTTGAATTTTTTGTAAATCTTTTTCATTTGCAAGTCCACCAACATTTCTATTAGTATATTCCTTCAAAGGTCTTCATCACATGGACTCCAAAGATTTTTGTGACCTCTCAGGTTTCCTTTCTCTTCGTATCGTCTGTCATTATTAGAGTGAAAACACCTTTACTTTATACAGACACAGGATGGAGTTACTTGAAAATTAGGTCTCATAATTGTTTTTGGAGTAAAATGTTGGAAGAAAAAACAAGCTGTTTGTACACTGAACTTGAACAAAGTGGGCATTGATTTATGTGGATGTTGATGCAGTGCTATTCTGTGTGTGTACAGTTTCCATGTGTATGTGTTCATTTTTTTATATTCCAAAACTGAATTGTTAAATGTTTTGTTTAGTAGCTAAAGCATTATGTTTACCACATAAAGTAATTTGAAATATAATATACTGTGTGGCTACCTTCTAAAAATAATTTAGTGTGTGAGCAGGAATTACTGCCAATGATGGATGTACATGCCATGCACTAACTGACTTTATAAAAGCTTGTCTGGTTCACAGTGTGATTAAATTAAGTACACATACTGTAAACGGAAGCTGTAAATTGTTGGTGAAATCAAACCAATGCCAGTGATGTCCATGTAGGATAATTGACTGTGCGTTTCTATGATTTGGGGGGACTGATCCATTATCAACAGCTTTACCGTTGTTTTGAAATCTTGACAAAGACACAGATGTTCAAAACTCAACTTTTATTACAAACCAAAAATTCTTTTACATCTACGAAGAAACACAAGTGTACAGTGTGCCTGTGCTCATTTCATCAGCACAGTCTGTGCTGTGTTTCTGTTGGTCTAGTAGCTCTTGGTGGTCTCGTATGTATCTGGGAAAGGGAGGCTGACGTGCCCACTTCCAGCCACCAGAGGCAGGATTCCAGCATTGGGCACGACGTTCCATGACAGTGTCAGAGTGATGTTCTTGTTGGCCCTGGACACAATACAGACATGACACGTAGGTGTGATTGACAAAGGACAAAAAGCAGGAAAATATACAGCTCCACTATGTCTCTACATTTATTTTGTCCCGTTGTCCACTTCACCCGAGAAAGAAATAGTTCGCCCCACACGTCCAAAATTCTTAGAACAGTGTTTTCCCTAGATTTTTTGTAGCAGCGGTGCTCTGAGTCGGTAACCTAGCAACACTAGGGGGGCCTTCTGTTTCAGAAGTCAGTGGGCCACATGACATGGAAGCTATTAAGAAAAAATAATGTCTGCATATTAATATTCATATAAAATAGAGGAAGCACTAAAATACAATAAAAAGCTCTGTCTCATTCGTCCAGTTTACTAATATCTGCTGCTGGTTTGGAGTCACTGGGTCACATGACATGGAAGATATCAAAAAAACTGCAATTATTTTGTATTAATATATTTATGCTAAGTAATTTAATGACGGTCAGTAAATAAGTTTCCAGTGATTCAGCGCGAGGCTCTCGGAGGTGAGCTGACTGTCCTCCTGCTACTAACACTGGGAGAACCTCAGTAAAGTTGTGGCTGGACCCGAGTGAATATTCGCCGAATATTCAACCTGAAACTAACTTCACCCCGGTTCGATAAATCGCCTGTTGCAGCCTTTGAATAGGATGACGACGATTTCAGTCACTCAACTTCAACAGTGACTTGTAGAAATTATACAAATAGCAGTAATGACAATAATAATTGATTTCAAGGCAATTTAGGGTGTAGTGCTTTCACTGTGTGCAACTTCAATTCACCATCCCTGACATTAAACCTACAAAAGTCACGTCTTTTTTTTTTTTTTTGCAGCGGCGCTTAAAATCCAGCAGCAGAATGCATAGAGGAAACACTGACACATTAGATAACCTTCCACAACGATTGCAGGCTCTTTGGTGGAGCTCTACTTTGAATGAAGTTCCGTCGTGACAAATGAATGGACTACTTGCGGAGTGACATGATAGTGCTGCAGATTAGTAAAAAAATCGTTCACTTTGGTATACAAGCATGAAATTTGGAACAGATACTCTCTAAGGGCCACTATTTTGGAAAAGGGCGTTGGCCACTCAAAAATGTAATATGGCAGCCATTTTTCAAGATGGCCACCATTGCTATTCAGTGCTCATCAAGTATTCAAACAGTGAATCAAGCAAAAAATTTGATACAAATACTCTCTAAAGGACATGTTAATGGAAAAAGATGCTTGTCCCTCAAAAATTCAAGATGGCCACCATTTTTAAAGATGACCACTGTTCCTGTCAAATATCAATTATTTCAATTGTTCAAATGGTGATGCAAGCATAAAATTAGGCAGAAATACTCTTCAAGAAACACTGTTTTGGAAAAAGGTATGTGCCACTCAAAGATTCAGGACGGCGACCATTTTCAAGATGGCTACCATTTCTGTCAAATAGTCATAATGTCTGCCTTCTCTTCTTTGACCTGACTGGCTTAGTTAAACTTGCCAGGGACATAAAATCCCCTCCGGCAAAGCTCTCAGGTTCATTGTGGTACACAAGCCTCTCCACCACAGCACTCTCTGCTGTCCACAGAGAGGAAGGGCCACTGTTAGAAAAAGGAAGTGGCCAGTAAAAATTCAGGATGGAAACCATTTTTCAAGATGGCTGCCATTTCTGTCCTATGTTCATTGCCACTGTTTCCAAATAGTGATACAGAAAAGTTTAAGTTTAGCTCAGTCTAATGTGTTTTTAGTGTACTCTTTTCTATTGTTGTGCTGATTTGATGTTCATTTTCTGTACAGTGTCTTTGAGTACTTAGAAAAGCGCTTCTAAATAAAATGTATTATTATTATTATTTATTAAAATATGCCACAAATACTCTGTTAAGGCCACTTTTTGGAAAAATTGGACCTTTTCCAAGATGGCCGTCATTTCGGTAGTATGTACACTGATGCACACATGCATGTTAGCAAAAATACTCTAACGGCCACACTTTTAGAAAAAGGCAATCGCAAAAATTCAAGATTCATTTTTCAAGGTGGGTGTTGCTTTAATAGTGTACTCTGTTGGGATTGAGTTAAAAGGAAGGATTGAAAAAGCTCAAAGGCCTTGTGGTTAGAGTGTCCAACCTGAGGGGCCGTCCAGACGGGCGAAAACAATCTTTTATTTCTCTGTCTTCTTCGGCATCGTTTCAAGAATATTTGCGTCCACATGGATCCACTGAAAACGACCGGAAACGCTGTAGTTCATACTCCAGGCCTATAGGTGGCGCTTGACATTGACCAAAAACGGAGAAGAAGACACGGAGCATGCGCAGAAAGCTTGCGCACTGTAAACAAACAGACAGTAGATGGAGAAACCGAACACAACAAGAAGAAGATGCAAATGGCTAGTGCAAGGAAACCAGAATCGTTTGTGTGGACCGGCAATGAGGTCAAACAGCTGCTGCGACTCACACTCAACTACAAGGCATGTAAGTTGCAAGAAAGGCTCAATATCTTATGCGACACGAACAAAAGCATGTATTCCGCCATTGTTGTTGTTGTTGTTGTTGGCGTCATTGTTTCGGAAAGTATGCGGATTCGCCATCCACATGAAAACGGGAGGGCTGCGTTTTCGGATTTTTCCACCCTGAGAAACATGATGGGTAGGTGGTGATTGGAGGGGTTCCTTTATGTCTGTCTGACAAAGACAACATTTCATCCAATCAGTTGGCCTCTTGGCTGACATGGGATTTTCATTTGCCCTTTTGGGGTATGTTGTCTAATTAAGGCCGAGGGGTTATCCTTTCGTAGACATAGTACACATTCAGGTATGGGATACAAATAGGTTCGAGTCACCTACACCTAGCCCGATCATTCATCCAGTGCCATTTAAGTCCCGTATGATCTGTACACCTTCCAGCTAAGCATACATGAACAAGTCATGTATCGCTTACCATTGGCTCGGCTCTCCTAATTGATGAGGGGCTGTTAGACAGCATTTGGGACACTAAACGTAGCTATACTATTACTACTAGTCAAGAACTACAGTGTAAGTAAAACTAGATCAGCTGACACTGAACCCCATGCTGAGTTCCACAGAACTCCTTAACACATTAAACTGAGCTCTGACAGAAATGGTGGCCATCTTGAAAATGGTCGCCATCTTGAATTTTTGAGTGGCACACACCTTTTTCCATGAGAATGTTCCTTGAAGAATATTTGTACCAAATTTGATGATGGCATCATCATTTGAAAAATTGATGTAAGGATTCAAGAGAAATGGCGGCCATCTTGAAAGATGGTTGTCATCTTGAATTTTTGAGGGACAACCACCGTTTTCAAAAAAAACATTCTTAAGAGAGTATTTTCACAAAATGTTATGCCAACATCACTGTTTGAACGATTGACATAATGAGCATTTGACAGAAATAGCGAAAATAGCGGCCATCTTGAAAAAATGGCCGCCATTTTTGGGTGGCCAACGCCTTTTTCCCAAAAAGTGACCCTTAGAGAGTATCTGTGCCAAATTTCATGCTTGTATACTAATTTGAACAATTCTCTTGAAATATGCCAATAATCTGCTGCACTATGAAGACATGAATCAGAGGCACAAAAAACGTTGACAGCGGTGGCCGGTCATTATGTTTACCAAACCCGACCCGTGCCTTGTGCAACCACCCCCCTCAAAAAAAAAAACGGATTTCATGATTTACGAGAGCCTCATTTTTAGGTCGGAAAAACGGATTTCCAGAAGAATCACACCCCTGATGGCATTAGCTAATCATATTATTAGCATACTGTATTTTTGTGAGCTAACCTGGGTGTGGTTCCCTCAACCAAAGGCTAATGGGATTAAAAATCTCCATGTCAAACAAGTATATGATCCTAAAGCAGTTTTGTTCGACAAGATGATTGCCACAGATGAACTCCACTTTAAGGATCTTTGAGGCATAAATGCAATCACCAGAAGTAAAAGCTTATGTTAGGCTTTAAACGTAATTGCATGACTTAAACGTCACCACCGCTAAGTGTCCTACTAATCTATACACATTTTACTATAAACTGCTCAATGTACAATTGTAAAGCCTGTAAAGACTGACGAGTGAGTAGATTTGTCTCTGTTGACTGTTATGACATTTTTTTTAATACTCTATTGCAAGGCTTCTTACCTTCACAAACATAATCAATCATTTCATTTTCTTTGCAATATTGTACCTTGCATTTCCCATGTATTGCATTCCCTTGCATGTTCATGTATCTGTGTGTGTGTGTGCATGTGAGTGTTAGTGTTGGGGTGGGGACCATTTAGTTCATCTCCTTAATTTTATTAAATATTTTCACTGTTTATATCAGCCTTTCTTTACAGTATAACTTATTCCAAATATGTAAGTTAGTCTTTCCATCTCTAAACTTTGTTCTGTTGTTAATACCCATGCTCTTAATGTTGGTGTATTTGGTTGTTTCCATGCTTTGGTCACCTGCCTCAAGGCAGTTACTCTCAGTATGTTGAAAAAATAAATGTCCTTTGTTCTTCTCTTTCCTTTTTAAATAAATACCTAACCAATGTTGTACCTGCAAAGGCTCTTTAAGCTCAAAAATGTACTTTAGGATTTCCTTAACTCCTTCCCAGTATGTCATTAATACAGGGCATGTAAAAAGCATATGTATATAATTCGCCTCCTGTTCTCTGCATCTTCGCCAACATCCGTTATCTAATCCAGGAAAGCATTTCTTGAGTTTCTCAGGTGTGCTAAAGAATCTCATACTCACTTTCCATGAAAACTCCCTCCAGTATTTTGATTGTGAGATTCGGAAATTTTCCCCTAATGTTCTTCTCCACTCTTCTGTTGTTATGTTGATTTTTAAATCTTTTTCCGACTCCTCATTATACTTCTGCAGGATCTTATACATTTTTGACATATTTCCTTTGTTTTTATTTCTATTTTGTGTCATATATTTAATCAGTTCATGCTCTGATGTCCCCTCTTCTAAAAATCTACTCATGATGTAGCTTCTGACCTGCAGGTACTTAAAGAAATGTTTCGATTCAATTTCATATTTGCTAGATATAATATCATAAGAGTTTATTGTGTGACTTGTAATTAATTGTGAATATTTTGTCAGTCCCTTTTTAGCCCAACCTTCCAGGATTTTATCTGTTCTCTTAGGAATAAATTCTGGGTCCTCTGCATCTCTATAACTAATCCACATTCATTATCCATTTTTAAAATTTTATAAACGTGTTTCCAATCGGCCAATGTATTGTCAATGCAGTAATTCTGCCCTGTATAATTTTTCCATTAGGTTCTTACGATGAAGGGCAATGTCCCAATGGATATTCTTGCCATTTCTTTTTCTATATTAATCCATTTGGTTTCTGTTTCCCTTTCTGTCCATTTCATTATTGCGAGGAGTTGTGTAGCCAGGAAATAACCCTGTAAATTTGGGAGCCCTAACCCACCTTCCTCTTTTGGTTGACATAAAGTTTTAAATTTAATTCTCTGCTTTTTGTTGTTCCAGATAAAATTTGAAATAATTCTGTTACAGTTTTTAAAGTATTTCTCTGGTACTACAATAGGGATTGTTTGAAATAGAAATAAAAATTGCGGAAAAACCATCATTTAATTGTCTCCCTATTATTAAGGATTCACATTTACTCCTATTTAGTGTGTACTCAGAGACTTTACCACATTCAGCAATTGTTTTCATTAATTCATGTATTGATTCCTCTGGGGATGGAAATTTTCCATTTCAATCAAACATCAGGGCCTGTCACAGGCCATCATTAGGAAGATTCAAGAGTCTGTGTGTGCATATGTTTTACCTTAGTCCGTTGCCATCATCGAAGAAAAAGTATTTGGATTTCATGTCTCTGAGGTTCAGTTTGGTGTTTTCACCTCGAAGGACAATCTTATCCCAAAGCACCACCTGGTTCAGAGCCTGACACACACACACACGCTGTTCATCAATCAACAGAAAAACTGTAAATGAGACAGAGGCAGCAAATTTCTCTTCTGTTGTCCCAAACAGCCACGTTGAAAGTAAGATAAAATTTACTGTAAGCACATGCATCTGTTAATGAATCTTACGACATATAGTATTACAATATTATTACAAATAGTAACTCATACACTCAGTGCCCTCTTTATTAAGTACACCTGTAAAATCTAATGCAATCCATTAAAGCAGCTTGATTTACACTAAGAGTTGTCAAAAGGCTTTTCTAGGGTTTGTCCACACTAACAAATACCTGTGTGTGTGTGTGTGTGTGTGCGTGTGTGTACTATGACTTACATTGCTCTTTGTCGCGTACTCAGCAGACAGATAGAGAAACAGCTGTTTAACATTCCAATCAAAAATTGGCTGCAAATGTGGGAAAAGTTAAGGAAAACCAAGAGATGAGACATTCCCCTGCAGGAAGCAGAGCTGCTGGGTGTGACTCATCACACAGAGATCATGTCAACACCACACAACCAGAGCATAACCCCAGGATTACAGAAGAACACAGAGACGGGCACTTCTGCAGACAGAACTGACACTAAAATACATTTTTTCCCTCGTCTCCCACATACTTGTACACTACAGCACATCTCATTTTGATTAGCAATATTCTAGAGGATATCAGCTGAGAGGTCAAAGGTGATGAAGCCCAGATCACTGCGCTCTCTGGGTCCTGTGAAGTCATCAACATTCTTCCTGTGAAACAGAGAAAGGAGGATGAAGCACACTTCACAATATATATCACAGAAAAGCAAAACATCCGTTTGTTTGCTTTCATTCCAATATGGTGCAGCTCTAGTTATTATTACCATAACTGTGTACAATAAGGGGGAAATGCGAGAGCAGATAATAAAAAAACAACACCTTTAAAGCTTTAGAGTTTAGAAAATTAGATCGGTCATTGAGTTTGTTTCTATGCTCTCCACACTGATTTTATTTTCATTTGACTTTGGTGGATGCTGTGCCTAAGTCTTGGTAAGGAATATTCAGCCTTACTCAGTTCATTTGTTGACATGAATTCAGTAATTTTAGGTTAACCTTGCTTAGCAAGAATCTAATCTGTTGATTATTATTATTTGTATTATTATTTAATTTTGTTACTGTTCTCTGATATTGTTTCCATTTCATGAAAAAAATTTGTAACGGCTGATTTTACTATTTAACTTGTAAGACTTCTTCCTCTACATGAAACAGTGTATTTAGTTTACTAGTTTGGGGTGGGTGTCATATATACAGATGTCAACATGATTGATGATTTTTGTACAAGTACGTACAAGCTGTCAATATTGTATTTAGGTAAATATGAAAAATGAAAAATGTACAACACAGTGATACAATTCTGGAAATGTGTCATCACAAAGTACAGGAAGTAAACAAGAACGTTACTGAGCATTCAGTGATAGTTGTCAGTACTGGACAGGCTCCTGCATGGATGGATTTCTGTATGACATGAATTCATCAGCAGGTGTGAGATGTCCATTAACACTGTAAGACCCCTTGTTGTAAAATTACAACATTACCTTTAGCCATCCTAAAAAACAATCTGTTATATTTTATCTTATTTTTTAACACATTTACATAGTCATTGGGTCCCATTGTTCAGTCTTACAATGCTATTGGATAGTAAATTTATTTATAAGTCCCACCTTATGGCCATGAACTCACACAACCTCTCAAGGTTTCCTTTGACCAACATCTCTTTGTTTCATTTGACTGAATTCATCAGATTCAAGTAAGTAAAATGTATTTTTTTGTTGTCATTAAAATGTCTAGAACATGTACATATGTAGTTATTGTGGAATAGATTCATCAAATTTCATTTAGAGCTTGTTATATATTTGTTGCAATTCTACAACACTGGGTGAGTGCGTTAATCAAAATAGCAGGCTTGTTGCAGTGGGCACCAACAGTTGTATTCCCTCCACTACACCACTGCCTGAAACAGAGTGTTTTTCTTTATACATGGACAGTATACATACTACCCTTGTGTTGTGTTCTGGTCAATTTGATTGATTTAAAAGTTTTATCTCTAAAAAATGTAGTTAATTTGATCAGACTGACCTAAAATTCCATGACTTTTTCCACAAAGAGGATATCAACAGACAATTCAGTTCTGGGAAAGGTGAAACTGTTCCTGAATATGGGGTGTGGATGTTAGTGGGGGTATGCATGTTTTCCTTTTAGTATGATAAGTAGAGAGCATAACAAGCAGTATTGTCATGTCAAGGCAGTATTGTGTGACTAAATAGCTGCTGATTGTGCTGATGCACATTTCTTTTAGCATGATAAGTAGAGAGCATAGGCTAAGTCATTTCAATTTACATTTGCATTTTACAGATGCTTTTGTCCAAAGCGATGTACAATAAGCAGGCAGTATTGTCTGCCTGGAAAACATTGGGAAATTCATTACATGTGAACAGCCAGGCAGGTGCGCCTGCCCAACTGTGACCTTGAAGACGAGAAGAGCTTGAAGAAAAAGGGGAGGAAGCGATGACGTCAGAGTGAAGGGGAATCACAACATCTGTGCTGTCAAATGGTCTGACAACAGGAGCCATCACACTTGTGTCATCCATTGCTGGACCTGAACCTGTGCAGAAGATTCAACATTGGGACAAAGCCACCAGAACCTACACTGAAGTTGAGAGGCCTTACATTGTTGGTGCCTACAACAAGTACATGGGAGGTGTGGATTTGTTGGACTCATTTACAGCCCAATAGAGGTCCCCCATCAAATCCCGTCGCTGGTACATGTACATCTTCTGGCACACCATCATCCTCTCTCAAGATGTCTATCAAAGAGACAATGAACAGAAGACAGTTTCGGGCACAGCTAGCATCCTCTCTCATCCTGGTAAACACGGCGCTCCAAACTCCCAAGAGAGGACAGCCATCTTCAGGCAAAGGGAGCCCAGTAACAGTAGCCCTTTTTAGATAGAAAAGGCGGCATATTTGCTCCAAGGTAAGGGCGGCAATGTGCCGGCCTGTCTTTCTAAAACCGAAGCGTAATATTCCTCCTTTTCCAAAAGCCGCCTCTGAGGTAGGCGTAAACATGTGACGTGACGTGAAGCTCGAAGTTGGGCTGTGAACAGTGACATAGAATTTGTCTGACTCCTCAGAAAGAGACCATCCAACTCCCATTGGATGTACGCAAGGACCTAGTTGCGCATTTTCCCAGTGAAGACAGGGAGAGGAAGCTGCAGACCCTGCATTAAAGGATACACTAACACGCAATGCTGCAAGTGTGATGTTCACCTTTGCTTTACAGAGGACAAGAACTGTTTCTGGGACTTTCACTATAAATGAAAGTCAGCCATGAAAAGACAAAAAGAAATGAAGAAGTTGCTAGAAAAAGCTGTTTAATTGTTTTTTTTTTAATAAATTTCTTCATAAAATAATAGACTAATTTGTGATTATTATTAATGTATACCTTTATGGGGCTAAGTAAGCAATCAACCCTGCAAATGAACCCGTAGTTGTTCTTAATTGTTGTTCAGAGAATGTGAGTGCAAATACAGAAATTCTGCTCCCACCTAAGCCCAATGTTGCAATATTACAACATTTCTCTAAAAACGTACATAAACATAAAAGAAAAAAAAATCTTTCATTTCTGCATCAAAGGCCTCCTACAGCATCATCTGAAAGGTCAAAAACATGTTGTTGTTTTTTTCTATATTTGGGTCTTACAGGGTTAAAGCAGTCCAGCCACGTTCCTCACTATACCAGCAACAGTTTCTCTGCCTTCACTTTACATCCATAATACAAACTGCTAAAACTGTCCGGAGGGTGTACTCTATATAATTCCAACTCAAACAATATCGAAAATATCAAACTGTTACGTTGACCCAAACACCGACAGCAGGCCCAGCTACCTGCGTCTTTGTACACTAGTAGCATTTGAAAGCACCGAGCACCAGGAGTCTTTTGGCTGCTCTTTTACCGTTAACATGTTATAGATGGATCATAGCTATAATGAAGGAAAGTTACATGCACGGCAGCACACTTAATGCTAACAGCTGTTGGACGACGATGACTCTTACAGCATGACTTTAGCGACGTGGATGTCCACAGGAACTCTTCTGTCTTTGAAGGCTGTCGTGATGAAACAGCCGAAAGTTAAGGCCGCCATTACGCTCAGAGAGAAGGCGAACAAAGAATTAGCTCTGGAAAGTACCGTATTCATCTTTGACTATCAGCTACAGCTACAGGAATGATAAAATAACAGCAATTTAATTGTACTGAACATGCAGTACGCGGTAGCAAGCTGCTGGGTACAAACGGAAGTGTCGAGTTTCTTACAATTACACCGTACTTCCTCTCCATGCGTTTCAAAATAAAACTCTAACCGTTTTTGTCATTGGTAGAAATATAGTTAACGAAAAGGAAAAGATTTTGTACATGAAGAGGCACCGTCATCAGTCTGATTTTAGATGTTAACATTCCGACAGGCCAAGGGAAGATCGTTCCCTATCTAAGAAGCAAATGTCTGCAACAGGATTGTGTCACAGAATTGTCAAACACCAGCTCGAGAAGAGCCTGCCGAAGTGAAAATGTACTGAAAGCACTGCAGTGGTAGTTAGTGTTTTATTGTCTTGTGGGTAAGGATGTACTTACGTTTCTGTGTGTGTCACCGTGAACTTGACGCAACAGCAACGCTAAAGGAAATTTAAATACGAGCGATGAGTAGGCGGAAGCACAGACCGACTTGTATGAACGTAGACGCGACTAGCCGGATTGTAGCTGCTCGTACGTCGACGTCGCCGCCATATTGAATGTGGCAGGCTGGAAAGATGCCTCACTCATGTGCTGCTTGGGGCTGTACACACCGTTGCACGTTCCAGACGAGATCCCGGGGAATTACCTTTCACCGGTAAGACTGAGCATTTGTTTGTGGTTGTATCTCGCCATTCTAACAGCATGTAGATAAACTAAATTTGCTTACGTTGTGGATAATGAATTTCCGCGGTCAAGCCAGCCTTCATACAATTTGGCTAAACTTAGTGTTTTCAGAAGTAGAGCCTGGCTTGGCCGCGGTCTATGAAATCTGAGATTTTATAAGAAATTAACCACATTTAACTAAATTGTGCTAAACTAACTACTCTGAGTGTTGTTAGTTGTTTAGCTCACTTTCTCACACTTTGAAGGTTTCCCAAAGATCCAGGGTTGAGGAAGCAGTGGGAAGTAGCTCTCAGAAGGGAAGGGTTTTGCGCCAATCAGTCGTCCATGCTCTGCAGTGAGCACTTCAGACGGGAGGACTTTGACAGAACAGGTCAAACGGTCAGGATCAGATATGGAGCCATTCCATCTGTCTTCAGTTCCCCAGCTCATCTCACAATGGTAGGTATAACACAAGGTTGTACACATAAAACTGTTCCAGTTGTTACTAATTGACTCAGTCAGAACTGAAGAAGCCTCTTGGATGAGAGGTGAAACGTCTTCGAGAAACTTAAACAAGTCCAGATGCCTACTACCATACAGCACTACCATGACCTGGATTACTGAAAACCTTTATCAATATTAAGTATTTTATCTTTCACTGTAGCCAGTGGCAGCCACGACATCCCGGACCTCAAACAAGGCCCAAGAGAGCCCGTCAGTGTACGGTACCCAGCCCGTCCAAGAGACTGAACCTCCACCCCGGCCCAATGTTGTGAGTACTGAGTACTAGCTATACCCCAAACAGCTGTGAGCGTCATAACCCTGGTCATAATCACACCTCTGGTCAGATATGCAGGCCTCTTAACAGCACATTATACTTGCTATGAATGGACTGGCTGTGACTGTGAATGATGAGATATAAATGTGACTCAATATTTTCATCCTTGTTGCTACTAGGACCACTCCTACGCACTGCCTACATCCCCCGATGATCTAAGGGCCAGACTCAGTGAAGCCTTGGCTAGGGTGGAGAGTCTGGAAAGAGAGAAGAGGAATGCGCCGGATCGAGAACGGAGGGCAAAGAGCATGTTGCGTGGTCTTCTGGACGATCTGAGGGGGAAAAACCTCATAAATGATGAGCTGAAAGACATACTCGATTTATACCCAGGTAAAATGAAAGTATACATTTGGAGAAAATGTGATGAACTTATGTGTAAAACACTTTTCTGTTTTTGTTTAGACTTCCTAGTCATTATTTCAAGGGTACTTACTAATTAGCCCTTTGCTAAATGAATTTCAGATCTTCCAGTACACCTCCTGTCAAAACAGGGCCACGAGTACACAAAAGACCAGAGGGAGCTTGCCCTCACTCTTCACTCACATGGTCCAAAAGCCTAGTACTATCAGAGAGTCTCTCCATCTCAATTTGCACTGGTATTCTTCATGTCATTTGAAAATCTTTTTTTCTGTCTAAGCTGTGCAAATTATTTTATCCCGTTATCATGACTGAACAGGATGAAAGGCAGACATAGCTACACTTATCATTATTACCATAAATAAAAAATAATACAAAATAAATAGAAGGCTTTAAATAGATCCCCCCCCTCCTCCCTCCATGATCAATTGGAGCCAATCGGTATCGGCCAGTGCTTCCAGTGATTAGTGAGTATTTAAAATCCTGATCAGGGCATCCGTATTAAATAACTGCTTTTTAATTTCACCAAGGTGGATGCGTTCTGTGGATGCGAAGCCTGGCCTCAACATGATGCTGTTGGACATATTTGAAAGAAGACAAGAAGAAGACCCAATAATAAACACTAAACAATTCCTCATTTTGCTTTGGGACCCCCTGGAACAACTTCAAGGACTTTAAACATGCTGACACTTTGTCTGTTACTGCACCAAGTGTATGTACTTTTAATGTGGCAGCCTTTATGTCAGCTTCCCACGGGACAAATAAACTAAAGTGTAATTTTTAAAGCTAGGGTCTGTAATGTGTTGGTGGAGGACTGCTTCCCCCTCCTGAGGCGCCGGATGGTTTGCCAGAATTTCTTCGAGGCCGACCGATAGTCCTCCTCCATGGCCTCCCCGAACTTTTCCCAGACCCGAGTTTTTGCTTCTGCGACTGCCCGTGCTGCAGCTCGCTTGGCCTGCCGGTACCCGTCAGCTGCCTCAGGAGACCCCCGGGCCAACCAGGCCCGGTAGGACTCCTTCTTCAGCTTGACAGCATCCCTTACTTCCGGAGTCCACCACCGGGTTAGGGGATTGCCGCCACGACAGGCACCGGAGACCTTACGGCCACAGCTCCGGACAGCCGCGTCAACAATGGAAGTGGAGAACATGGTCCATTCGGACTCAATGTCCCCCGCCTCCCTCGGGATCTGGTTAAAGCTCTCCCGGACGTGGGAGTTGAAGACCTCCCTGACAGAGGGTTCCGCCAGACTTTCCCAGCAGACCCTCACAATACGTTTGGGTCTGCCAGGTCTGTCCAGCTTCTTCCCCTGCCAGCGGATCCAACTCACCACCAGGTGGTGATCAGTTGACAGCTCAGCCCCTCTCTTCACCCGAGTGTCCAAGACATACGGCCGGAAGTCAGATGACACGACCACAAAGTCGATCATTGACCTCCGGCCTAGGGTGTCCTGGTGCCACGTGCACATATGGACACCCTTATGCTTGAACAAGGTGTTTGTTATGGACAAACTGTGACTAGCACAGAAGTCCAGTAACAAAACACCACTCGGGTTCAGATCAGGGAGGCCGTTCCTCCCAATCACACCCCTCCAGGTAACACTGTCGCTGCCCACGTGAGCGTTGAAGTCCCCCAGTAAAACAACGGAGTCCCCGGTTGGAGCACTCTCCAGTACCCCTCCCAGGGACTCCAAGAAGGCCGGGTACTCTGCACTGCTGTTCGGCCCATAAGCCGAGACAACAGTGAGAGACCTATCCCCGACCCGAAGGCGCAGGGAAGCGACCCTCTCGTTCACTGGGGTAAACTCCAACACATGGCGGCTGAGCTGGGGAGCTATAAGCAAGCCCACACCAGCTCGTCGCCTCTCACCGCGGGCAACTCCAGAGTAGAAGAGAGTCCAGCCTCTCTCAAGGAGTTGGGTTCCAGAGCCCAGACTGTGCGTGGAGGTGAGCCCGACTATTTCTAGCCGGTACCGCTCGACCTCCCGCACCAGCTCAGGCTCTTTCCCCCCCAGCGAGGTGACATTCCATGTCCCCATGGCTAGCCTCCCTGGGAAAGTCTATTCCAGGGTACTGGAGAGGAGAATTCGGCCGATAGTCGAACCTCGGATTCAGGAGGAACAATGCGGTTTTCGTCCTGGCCGTGGAACACTGGACCAGCTTTTCACCCTCCGCAGGGTGCTCGAGGGTTCATGGGAGTTTGCCCAACCAGTCCACATGTGTTTTGTGGACTTGGAGAAGGCATTCGACCGTGTCCCTCGTGGCATTCTGTGGGGGGTGCTCCGGGAGTACGGGGTCAGAGGCCCTCTGTTAAGGGCTGTACGGTCCCTGTACGACCGGAGCAGGAGCTTGGTTCGCATCGCCGGCAGTAAGTCAGACCTGTTCCCAGTGCATGTTGGACTCCGGCAGGGCTGCCCTTTGTCACCGGTTCTGTTCATTATTTTTATGGACAGAATTTCTAGGCGCAGCCTCGGGCCGGAGGGGATCTGGTTCGGGAGCCACTGGATCTCATCTCTGCTTTTCGCGGATGATGTGGTCTTGTTGGCTCCTTCGAGCCAGGACCTCCAGCATGTCCTGGGGCGGTTTGCAGCCGAGTGTGAAGCGGCTGGGATGAGAATCAGCACCTCCAAATCCGAGGCCATGGTTCTCGACCGGAAAAAGGTGGCTTGCTCCCTCCAGGTGGGAGGAGAGTTCCTGCCTCAAGTGGAGGAGTTTAAGTATCTTGGGGTCTTATTCACGAGTGAGGGAAGGACGGAGCGTGAGATTGACAGGCGGATCGGTGCAGCGGCCGCAGTAATGCGGTCGTTGTATCGGTCTGTCGTGGTGAAGAGAGAGCTGAGCCGAAAGGCGAAGCTCTCGATTTACCAGTCAATCTACATTCCGACCCTCACCTATGGCCATGAACTTTGGGTCATGACCGAAAGAATAGGATCCCGGATACAGGTGGCCGAAATGAGTTTCCTCCGCAGGGTGGCAGGGCGCTCCCTTAGAGATAGGGTGAAGAGCTCTGTCACCCGGGAGGAGCTCAGAGTAGAGCCGCTGCTCCTCCACATCGAGAGGAGCCAGCTGAGGTGGCTCGGGCGTCTGTTTCGGATGCCCCCGGGACGCCTCCCTCGGGAGGTGTTCCTGGCATGTCCCGCCGGGAGGAGACCCCGAGGAAGACCCAGGACACGCTGGCGTGACTATGTCGCCCAGCTGGCCTGGGAACGCCTTGGGATCCTCCCGGAAGAGCTGGAGGCAGTGTCCGGGGAGAGGGAACTCTGGGTGTCCCTGCTCAGGCAGCCACCCCCGCGACCCGGCCCTGGATAAGCGGACGAAAATGGATGGATGGATGGATGGGTCTGTAATGTTATTCAGAAACACATTCTGTTATACTGGGTGAAATGATCCTTCTATCCTGAGAGTAGTCAATACATTATGTATTCAGGAAAAGGAACGAAAATGATCAGACCTCTGTGGCAGCTGCAGGACTGAGAAAAAGCTGACCAATCCCTGCTGTCGGCCCGAATAGAAAAAAACAGATGATCAAATGCCCTCATGTCTCGTTCTGCCTACGCCCCCCTCTGTTCCTCTCTTAGAGGAGGTGCCACTTTCAAATCTTGCAAGCTCTCTTGCTAGCTCTCCAGGATTGTAGACCGTAGCTTTAGGCTACGTTTACACAATGACAGTCTGAACAGAAGACGCAAAAGTGGCGTCGCATCTTCACTTTTTATTCCGCATTTAGACGAGCGTTTTCGGGAGGAAATCTGCGTGCATACGGTGACGCAAAAGTGTGTGGAATTCGATTGGGTATGTATGCTAGGCGGCTAGGTGGTGCTGTGATACACTATCACACAACACCGCCATGTCTGATTTGATCGAGGTAATTACAGACCCTTCTGTGTTCAGTAATACTATCTTGACATATCCTGTACATTTCGTGGAAAGACACCTGTACGTTTATTAGAGCTGCCAGAGCAGCTTGAAGGTCCGATGCATGGAAATAATCTGACATGTTTGTTTATTTCCCTTTACTGGCGCATGTATGTGACGTAAGCGCGTACGCGACGTGAGCAGATCTAAGCAGAGTTTTACGTTTTGCCAGTGTACACGGAAATGCTGCGGCGGAGCGCATTCAACTTTTCCACTCTGGAGGGTGGCTTCAGATTTTTGCGTTTTTAAGCCCCAAAAACGCCGTCACCGTATAAACGAAAGGCACTTCCGATAAAATATTTTGTCGTTTTTACCCGCAAGCGTCCTTGTGTAAACGGGGTCTTAATCAGTCTGCTAAGTATCAATTATACTGGTACTTTTCATCCCATTTCCTTTAACTTGTTTAACCAGTCAGTGTCTCAAACACTTAGTCCTCATATGATATTGGTCAAACAAAATATGGCTGAGTGACTTGCATAATATATTGTGCATATTTGTTATAGCAGCCTCCTGCAAGTTTGCTTTTTTTTAATTATTTTTTTTTAAGTGTCATTTTCTGTCATGGAGTATATCACTTCAGCCAGCTGCAGTGTCTTATTTTCATTTGCAGACGTTAATTTTTTTGTCATTAGTATTACAATGAATATAATTCATTGAATAGGAAAATGATTCATCAAAATCAGTCAAATGTAAACATTAGTGCTTTTTATTGAGGAAACCCACTGTTTTCACTTCTACTACACTGAAAAAAATATGGTGTGATATTTACTTGGAAAAACCTAGGAAAGTTTTTGCACAAATTGTAAGTAAATTCTACAAGGGCTATCAAGTAAACTTTACTTGAAAATATAATCCGTTTCTTTTACTAGCACACCTCAGGTAAATTACTCATGATTATTAATATGGTCAATGGATTATACTCTCTCATTCTTTGTAAGTTTTACTTAAACTCTTGACTGCTTCAAACTAAAAAATCTCACCTAAAATCAATGGCTTTTCAAGGTAATTTTTAAATACTTTTTCTAACTTTTATTTATGGACTATATTTAAGTAACATTTATACAACATTTTACATAATTTTCCTGCAGTTTGAATTCCCTAAATTTGTTCTTAATGTTTTTTGTTTATTGAGACAATGACTTTAAAAAAATGAGGCAAGTTTAATTTAACAACCCATTTATTTTTCTTCAAAAACACAATCTGAGGTAGCTTGTTAAAGACACAAGGACAAGTTCAGGAACTGTTTGCAGAGCATACGTAGCCTCTTTTGGATAGGCTTTTTAACCTTAAACTCTTGAAACAACACAGACGTGAACATGAAAATCTGTGAAAAAGGCCCCACAACCCACCAGTTGTGAACCTCTAGTTTAACTTGAAAATGCTGATCTAACATCATCTCTTTTGTCCCCAAAACTTAGCCACTGTACGTGTTGCACTGTATTAAAACATGTGGCCAAGTTAAAACATCATTAAAACGAGAGAAAAATTAAAAAAATAGACAAATAGCCACATAAACAACTGTGCCGTATTTTCCTTTGAGCGCACTCTTTGAAAGGACAACTCATGGGTCAAACATGCACTCAAGCTATAAGCTTGTTTCGCAGAGACAGGATTTTTGAGGACAGCTTCAGGACGTCCAGCTCAAGAAGAAGCTTTTGCAACACTTCAAAAGTGTACTTTGTTTTGGGGGGGTAACTCAAATTCATGGAATAAATTATGCCCATGAGCATAAGACAGGCCTTGGCAACATTTCCACAGTTGTCAAGTAACTTCCTTCCTTCAATAACAATTGACACATCAGTGTCAGATGACCCTTCGTCTTCATCTCTTGTGTGGAAGACACAGATCCTCAGCACTTGCTCAGCCTGGTCCTCCTGAGCTGCCTCTCTGCTGATATCCTGTAAAATATATGTGAATCCATGTTCAGGTGCATTGTACAGCTTAATTTTTTATTCAAGTTATAGACTAGTGTCAAAAATATCTATATTTCAATACCTATCGATCCTAAACATTTGAAATAATTTCACTAAGTTTAGAAATTGAGTCTTTTGAATCGTACAAAAAGGAGGAGACTGCCAACTGAGGAGGAAAGAGGGTAGCTGGGAACTTGAGAGTGCATTCCATATGATGACGACGATGATGATGATGATGATGTTATTTGTCTCTTGTTTATGCATTTGTGTTGTTAGGCTCTGGAAACCTACAAACTTTTCTAATTCCAACCTCTTTTCAAACTCTTGTAGTACTGTGTACCGTCTGCTGCGGAATTTGGTGAAAAATAAATGTTTCTGAATCTGAAAATATTCTTGTTCCACAGTACTGATAACAGCTGAAGTTTGCACTCGCTTTTACAAGCACAAACAACCTGTAGTAATCAGGCCTTATTAGTCCCCCCAGGAATCCGCGATTCCGCGATCATGGAATTTACGGCAGATTTCTTGGCTGTCTGCAGATTCAAAGACCTTCCACATAATCTCACATTTTGCATGTAGTTTTCATCCAGGCCGCTAGATGTCGCTGTCAGATAGACTGGGATCTAGACTCACGGTAGAAGTACACTACCCACTGCATCCGGTGAAAGCACTTAGCCATGGAGCGATTTATCCGACCCGACCCCACAACAGCAAGTAACTTCAAGCTTGCAAATCAGTGGCGAGGCTAGCCCTGTTTTGGGTGGGCTCAAGCCCATCCAAAACTTGCCTTAGCCCATCCTATCGTTAAGTCCACAAATCGTATATCCAGGGCTCCAGACCGCGACCTAATGAATCTGTTAGAATGACAGGTGGCAGGCCAATGTGTGTTAGATGGGCAGGGAATGGCACTGTAAGTGGCTAATGTGTGGAGGGGGAGGGTCCAAAGTTGTTCCAAGCGCAGAAGGAAAAGGTTTCACTTTCAGCGAACAATGGCGAAACGAAC
>OZ023156.1:36707662-36807662 GCA_963678695.2 Diplodus puntazzo
CAAGAAATTATGATAGGGAATGTTCTACCTGCTTTAACCTGCCTATGCACGCAGCACAGGTCTTATTACAGGATAATACCTTTAATGTAAACATTACTCAGTAGGCCTCGTGAGGGAAAATTAGCTTTATTTGTCATTAAAATATGTCGATTAGCCTTCCTTGCCTTCTCAATCTACGTTGAAATTGCATCTTTAAACAGCCCAATTTTCGAAATTTCCCTGGACCCCCATTAAAAAAAGACTCTATCTGCGCAGTGATGCCGGTATCTGACCACTTTTTTCAGTAACGAGTAATCTAACACGTTAATATTTCCAAACCAGTAATCAGATTAAAGTTACTTATCATTATTTTTGTCATTTTCCTTCATGAAAATATATATTTTTGCTTCCTTCTTGTCTCGGGGAGTGATGTCACATGTGCCACAAGTCACGTTTTCAGGACGAGCACAACTCACGTGTAACACCACGCAGTGACACAAACACCAACAACAGTGGAGGGAGGAGAGACATGCACATTTTCTAGCTGGAAATACAGTCAATATTTTGAGTTCCCGTCAGCTAAAGATGAGAATATTAAGTTTCGTTGTACACTCTGTGCTGGCGACAAAGTACTATCAAGCTTTGAAGAAGTTTAAAGGAGTAATCAGTAATCGGATTACTTTTTCAAGGTAACTGAGGCAACACTGTGCAGGGCTACAGCCCAGGATGTCTTGCACACCTACCCTGCTGAAAAAAGTCAGAGAAACAATTAGGAACCATTAGAAACCTAATGGTTCCTAATGGTTTTTTTCTAATGGTATTCTACTGGATTTTTCAGCAGGGTAGCGACACCTCTGGTGCTGTGTAGTAGCTACGTACTGCGGAGAGGTATCAATAGCCGGCTTGGTGTGAGGAAGAGCACCAGAGCATCGCATTGCATGGGAGCCGATGTTTCGGGCCCGGGCGAGGAAGATTATCTGGGTCAGCAGGCGTCGTTGCTGAGCAGAGAGTAACTGCAGGCGTCATCATCGCGGAATGAGGAGCTGCGGAGGGTTCATCTGGATGAGCTGGGTTGTCAGCCGACAGGGCTGCATAGCGGTTTGAGAGGTTCAAGCAGGGCTGAGAAGCAGACCCATCAGGGTCCCTCTTTCGCCCGCATATCAAAACCTCGGTCCAAGGCAGCTGCTTGGGTGTTGAGCAGGAGGAGAGCTGTGGGCCAGCAGCTGGGTCCCAAGCAACCGTGTCCTGGAGAATTGCACTGATCAGGCGATCTCTTTGGATTGTACGGATGTTACATCCATGAAGTTGGATAGCAGTGACTCTTTCTACTGGAGTTCTTCTGAGAGCCGTCGGATATCATCCTTGAGGTCAGAAATCTTATTGTTTGCTTGCTGTAGTAGTGCACAGTCCACACCGGGCATGGTTGTTGTGGTTAGCTTAGCCATGATGCTAACAAGTAACACTGGTCAGTCAGTTAGACTCTTAGATCAGTCCAGGAAGCCAGGTGTACTCTGGTCAGATAGCTGGCAAGGGTCAGTTATTGGTGACACGGAAGCCAATAGCAATTTTCTTAAGCTTTTACTTCAGTCTCAGTTTCTCAGTTTCTCAGCGCTATCTGCTCCTGCCACAGACTTCCAGCGGAAATGGATGTTTTGATGCAGATACACCACATCCGGTGTGGCCTAAAGCACCCGGCTAACCTTTCAAGATATGTGCCAGTGAATAAAAAATCAAAAGACACGGCAACAGCGAGCCAAAACAGATCCTTCACCACCCAAATCACATTAACGGCGTACAGTAGCAGCTCCGTTGTCTTCATCTCCCAGCCGCAGCTGGACAGCCTGGTGTTGCAGTATATTGTGGGAGAGCTGCAGCTTCAGTGTTAAAACTGATAAAATAATTGCTGTCTGTGGTTCTATATGGGCTGTGGCAATAATTTTGAAAAATAATAGCTCACAGCAACATATTAAAGAAAAACAAAAGAAATATGAACTAGTTCATTTTTGGAGCTGTGAACTTAGTTCAAAATTTTGAATCATGAATTATGAACTGAACTAGTTCATTTTAAAATTTGTGAACTGAACTTTGAACTATAGTTCATGTAGAAAGTGAACTTTCCCAACACTGCTGGGGGAAACACATTGAAAAAACACACAGATCTTGTCATGATCTGTACCGTCACGCCTCTTTTGGATCTGTTGCTTTGGCGCATTGCATGAATTGACACACTGGTGCGGCTTTACGCCAGAGCTGCTTGGTTGTGTGTAAACAAACAAATGCGGAGAATTGGCGTGCCTTTGCGGCGGAAATAATGCAGAGTCTCTGTGTAAAAAAGATTTACTGTTCGACAAATTGCCCCCTTTAATGTTCAATTGGGTTTAGGTCAGGTGACTGTATTGGAAAGTCCATGACAGTTGGTCAGGTCACCTTTAAAAATCTAAGATGACACCTAATATTGACTGTATGAAAATTTCAGTACAAAACTAAAGGTGTGTGTGTGTGTGTGTGTGTGTGTGTGTGTGTGTGTGTGTGTGTGTGTGTGTGTGTGTGTGTGTGTGTGCGTGAATAGCTCAACTGGATTCTGTTGATTAGTCAGATTTGATGAGATTCAATCCTATGATCCATGATCCTATGTGAAACACAAAGAGTTAAAGGTGAGAGAGGACTTGGCATTAAATTTGAACAGGTACAACTTTCAGATCCCTCCCCCTCCGCTGCTCTCCTGCTCTGCCTCCAAAGTCCCTCTCTGAGAGGGGGCTGGCGTGCACGTGACGCACGCGACCTGCGCGTGACTGACGAGCCCAGGTAAACAACAGGCACATGAATCGGTAACAACATGAGCTACACTCCACACAGCTAGATATAAACGCTTTACAGTGACTTTCACATGGCTATACCTTACCTAGAAACTTGTTCCTCAACTCATTACATGTTTATTCAGCAATAAAATCTACTTTTGTGATAAAAATAACCTTCGGAAAGTGTAGTAGTTAGCTTAGCACGTCAGTCACACCAGTAAATTAGCCGGGACCGTGGACGCCGGGGCAGAAGGCGTCGCGTGGGACAAACACCCGATGACCTCCGTACAGATGACACTGCTCGAGTCGGACATGTGAGATTGTGTGCAATGTGGATTGCATTTGAACGTATAAGTAGTCTCAGTAGTAAGAGTCTGTTTCTAAACACAAACCATTATCATTGTAACTCAGGTAGTAGTTGTTTTACAAATATATACTTTATCTTGTAATTACTAGGAGCCAAGTCAACGCTTGGATGTACATCAGGCGCTGCATATCCAGCAACCTTTGACACAGGACCCCAGCCTCATCTGTGATGTCCTCAGCCACTCAGCCCCTGCTGCTGCTCCAACAGCACCTCCTGTCCAGCTCCAGCCCAGAGATGCAGGGAAAGGCCCACGGTTGTAGAGCAAATGCTGCAACCAACAGCCTGAGATGTGCATTTGCATTTTTGAGTGTTGTGCAATACTGTGCATAGATTTCTCTTTTTTTATATTATTCAAAATTTACAAATCAAAATATTTGTGATTTCATTATTTATCTAATAAAGTTTCTTTCTAAAAGGGATTTGTTTCTAATTGCATGAATGTAAAAACACACATAGCACTTTACCTTATTTTACTGAAATACCCTTCAGAATAGTTCAAAAAACTAACCTTCAGTATAAGAAATTGGAATCACTGTGTCTGGGTCTAGGCAGGCATGTCTCAAAAGCAAGCAGAAACAAGTGATAACTATAAATATTGTCAAGTTTTATTTTTCAAAGTAATATAACAATGTAGGTTGTATGCAGAGTAACAATACACAGTCAGTTGTCAGTCAAGGTGAACATAAACTTTTATTTTTGCTGGAAGATTCTTTATTCTTCAAAGTGCAACAGCATGCCTCGATGTCTGTGGCAATCTCTGACCTGTGGAAAGAGAATAAAGAACTGGATGTAATATACACACACATTTAGGAAGAGTCAGAAGAGAGAACAGTCTATAGTTACATGGGTTTTATTTCAACAAAGTTATTACATTGAAAATTTGAAACAGTCAAAATGATGCCTTGGTTGTTCTAGTGTGAAATTTTGAGTTTGGTCTTGCCAGATGAGACCTGACTTGTTTTTAAATACATTATTGTGCCTTTTATAGTTTTCAGTAACCATCAGGTAGGCAGTATCTAGCTGTGACAGCTTGAACACAACTGGGCACAGTCTAAATAATAACAGCTAACTACCATCCTGATTATGTCCGTGCTTTTGGAGTATCCTGGTTATGTTTTGCACATGTAAACATGTTATCCCAGTTCTGAGAAACCAGAATACTGTTGCATGTAAAAACCTGATCCAGGTTTCTGAACATTCTTTGTTGGTACAGAACATAGTGGCTGAGATGGTGAGAAATTAAGATAAACTTAATAACATTTATTATGCTTATAACAAACTCTATGGAGCCATCAGGACTTCTCTTGGCAGGCCTGTGGACATGGTGGTTGTAGTCCAGGCCAGCCAGTAAGATTCAGGCTTCATAGAAGTAGCTGACCTACAAATTCAGTGGGAAATATCAGATTATAATAATAATAATTATTATTATTATTTCTTTCTGAACTGAACTTTAAGTGTACATGTACAAATAAAAACAGGGGGAACTTAAACTGCATAATCATGCCTGAAATGCAAGTGCTTGTGAACCTCCTTCAGCCAGCGTTCACTGAGAATGATTTCAGACTAAACTTCATGGGCAGCAGACATCTTCCCTATCCACTCCTTCTCTCTGCCTTCCTCAAAGGGACCATGTTGTCAGGCATCGAGGGACCACTCGTGCTCTCCTGTGACATGGTGCAGAAGGCCAATCCACATGTCCTAAAGCAGAACAACAGGAACATAAGTGTTTGAACTTAGAGATGCAGGCTAGTCTATTTCTCTGAGTTGGCTTTACTTTTACACCTAGTTCAGCTGTGAGAGCACAGAAATGTTACAGATAATCATGATGACAAAAACAAAACGGGTAAGCCTGCCAGGTGACTTCATAGAGATATTTTCTGCTACTTTGTAACAACGCCAACCAGCAACGATAGCATTAGCATCGGGACCAAGCTAACGTTAGCATTAGCATCAGAAACAAGCTAACGTTGACACTAGCATCGGAAACAAGCTAACGTTAGCCCGACTGCAATATCACAGTAACATCACATGCACTAAGTTACGGTAAGAATTAGCTTTTTAGCCCGGCCTAAAATCAAATCAAACATTGTGTAAGTCAAGCAGGGATAATTACCTGTCAGGCAGAAAAGTCTCCAGCTCTGCGTCGGTTTTGAATCCTTCCAGATCACGGAGCTCCCTCCACCTCTGAAAAGCCACTCCGATGTTTACTCTGGTTTTACCCCGGGCTCTGTCTAATTCTTTGTTTTGTGCTTTTTTTTCTTCTGGCTCCCTCTATTTACTCGTGTATGCTGTTGTTGGTATCAGAGGTATCGGTAGTTGTTTCCTCGCTGATGGTTGTTGCTCCGCCATTACTCTCTCTGGGCTCCAGAAGCCGCTCTCGTAGATATGAGCTTGACCGAGCGGAGCTGAGGAGGAAGGGGGCGGGAGCTGTCCGCAGCGTGTGCGTGCGGACAGCACCATCCCTGCTCTGATTGGTTCTTGTTGCCCGGTTGCGGTGGATTTTGGCAATTTGCAGTAGGAGCAGTAGGCGGGACTTAATGAGCCTGTTTTTTTTTTGTTTGTTTTTGTTTTGTTTTTACACATTACTAGTTTCATGTAATGCTGTCTTTACATAGTGACAGTTTTAGCAAATATGACAAAAAGGCACTTTTATAAGAGTTACCAACTGCACCTTTAAAACGGCAATATGTAGGGTGATCTAAAAGGTATTTTTGATGGTATACAATTATAATAAAATGGTAATTTTAATGAATAATCAAATGAATAATCAGTTAATCTAATTGTTGCTTACTGTTAGTGAAATTTTAATTAGTTCTAAAGAAGAAAGTCAAACTCAGAATTGTATTGTTTACACAACAAATGAGGTAATAATAAAAACTCCGAAATATTTATTTTTTCCATCAGTGAATAAACGAGGTATTCTCACAAGACAATAGTTCCCAGAACACTGTTTGAAGCTGGTAAGGTGGCAGGGTCCGCCACATATAAACAAAATAGAACAGTATAAATTGTGTTGTCCTTTAAGGTCAATTTGTTTATTTAGTTTGTGTAGGCAGAAGAAAAATTGAGGCCACGAAGATCTTTCTCTTCTCACTAACATTTCTTGCCCTAAACAACAGAATGCTCTTTTAAAGATCAGACTGTGTGTGTAGTCTGATATGCTTTCCCTGCTCCGCAACACGCACACACATCCAGGGCTGAGAGCTGTGTGGAGCCCAGCTTTTGACCACTTGAAGGACGAAAATAGTCTCCGTCGTCCACACGTGGGGGCGCATGTGAGATGGTCATGTGCGCTCAGAACAACATCAACAAAGCGGTTTGGCCAATCCGGTTGCTCAGCTCCCTCTCAGCCCTCCCTCGAGCCGCTCCGCTCTGCTGCAGTCGTGTTATTTGAGCAATAAGCGCGTGAGGTCCGGTCCGGGAAACATGCCAGAGGTTGAGTCCGGAGCTCCGGAGATGTCCCGGAAAAGAGGCGCTGAGCCAGGACCACTGCCTGAGCAAGTCCCGGAGAGGAAGAAGGCCTGCTGGGGTATTCTGACAAGCCAAGGTCGGTACACAGCTGTGCTGTGATTAAAGCACACGCTGTTTATGAAGCGGGTAGGAAAGATGGTCAGAAGTGGAAAATATTGTGTAGTTGTATTCTGATAAAGTAAGCTACTGTTAATAACATCACATTGTTTAGCTCTTGGCAGCTGCGTGGGCTAAAGCCTGCAGTGTGTCTGACATCTGATGCTGGGTCTGGGGACTACTGACAGCCTGTTCCTCCCTTGACCCCCAGGTTTCCACGCAAAACTGAAAAAAATAAATAAATAAATAAAGATCTTAACTCTCATCGGAACTACTTCGGATATGTCCTGTCTGGCATTATTCAAGCAATTGATGGTGCACATTGCATTGCTTTCTCTTTTGAATAAACATTATTCTAAATTGGGTACTTTTTAATCATAAGATTTATAGTTATTTTATATATAGTATTTTAATCCCAAATTGGAAAATTCTTTTTATCACTCACATTACACACAAGTGCGCACACACACATGCAATGTAGAGGAGATGAGCGAAGGGGCTACCATACATGCCATGGCGCCCAACGAGCAGTGTTAGGGGTCGGTGCCTTGCTCAAGGGCACCTGGGCAATGCCCAGGATGTGAACCAGCATTCTCCAACTGCCAGTCCACATCAGTTAGTAAATAGTTATTTCACTGTTAACCAAAATGGAATGCTTTTTAAGCAGTTGTTTATTGTAAAGTTGCAACTGATGTTCAGAATACTTTACAATTGCTTGATAAAGTAAAAAAAGCAAAAATTGTTTGTTAACAGTAAGATGACTATTAACTTAAGTTAAATTCAGTATACATTTACCAATTATGAACGATTCTCGTAAAGAATCGCCTAAAATAAAAACAGGTTTCTGAAACTTTTTTCAGAATATTTGTATTCAGAATAGTCTCTAACAAGAAGCTTAGTGCTAGTATGGCACGGGTTCTTCTGACTGCTAATTCCTTTGTCGTACTCCTCCCAATCATATCACTTTCTGTTTCTCCTTGAGCATTTAAAGTCCACACTATCTGCAATCACTATCTGTTGGCCTTGTAGAATAGCATGATTAACAGGTGCACCTTAACCTTAACCCTGCTGAAAGCTCTATAAAAGCAGTGTTTCCGCTTTTAACAATGTCTAACAAAATTGTAATGTGTCTTGGCAGATTAGATCATGGTTGGGGTGCGGCCTATACTGAAACCAAATTTTCAGGAGTGCCTTGCCTGACAGCAGGCTCTGAATTTCCCTGCAGTGCTGTAAAAGTTAATTCCTTGTGTATGATGTTTAATGAAATGTGGTCTGCCAAAAAGCAGACTAATAAAGTTATAATAATAAGTTATTGGATTTAAATATCATAATATGGTTAGATCAGGATCATTTAGGTTAGACGGTTCACATCTATTGACTATGCTCAAATTATTCATGAACAGTGAGGGAAAAGGTGTGGGGGTGGGTTAGAGACAGAAGCAGAAGAGTTCACTGGGAATAACCAAAGGGAGGGAAGGAAAGAAGATAAGCCAGGCTGTACTTCATGCTGCTGGAGCCCATTTGTAGATTACATTAATATATTATCTTTGCACATGGCATTAAATGGGCCCTTACTGTCGGCAAGCTGTGTTGTTTGCATCACTGTAGCTCGTACGACAAAGTTAGTTGGTCTTCTCTGTGCAATCGTAGATCTGTACATTTTTCTTAAGAAGGCCATATTGCATGTCTGCCTCCATGTTTGTGTCTACGAGCAGCTGCAATCTTCAGTCATGTTCATAATCATGTATGTCATTCCTCAAACCTGCACTGTCTTTGGTCAAAGTGCTTTTGAAGTTGCTGCATCTTCCTCCTGGTGTAAGTGACAGAGATATCTCGAACTTGATGTCAAATGCAATTCTGCCAGCCTGACTATATCGCCAGTCAACCTTCAAGATCCCGGGCGATCTCTTACCTGGTGGTAAACAGGGTTTCCTCATAATGCACAGTTTAAGACAGAACCAGATATTTTCTGTCATCACTCCACTTTCTTCTTCCTAACCCACAATCCAATTTGACTACCGACAGTCAGGTGGGAATTTGGGTGTGCAATCCTAGTAGTTTTTTTGCGGCCTACAGCATAGGGTTTAGGGTGCCAATCATGAATTGCAGTGTCCCTGGTTTAAGTCCATCTAGAAGCCTTTGTTGCATGTTACACCTGTCGCTCCTCTCTATTGTCAGCTCTAATAAAATGCCCTCCAAAAATAAAATAACTCTAACAATGATCGGCTCTGAATTGTGCTTACTTTCACAACATAACTAAATAATATAATAATAACTACAACAGATTCACAGGGTGTAAAATACTTGCTCATGTGGGTTGAGAGTCAAAATGGAGAGCAATCATCCCCTTAACTCTGCTAGGTGCAGTTAATACTTGTCAATCCATTGTTAGTTGGCATTTTTTAACTATATCCCAGTAACCAATATCAAATCCCAAATTTCCCTACATTAACATATAACATACAGAGCATTATTAACCAGAATGGCACTCAATAGAGCCTAGAAAGTTCCTAGATCCATCTATTTCTCCGAATCCACACCAAAAGTTACTGGGAGTCTATTCTGGGAGATCCATTCTCTATCCAAGCTTGGTGGAAATCTGTTCAGCAGTTTTTGATGGACAACCCATGACTGTGATCAATGACAGCGCAGACTGATGTAAAAGAAAGCAAATTGAAGGACACAGTAGTTAATGTTTGAGGTAAAAAAAAAAAAAGGGAGAAACTGTGTTGTTGTTTTTCATGACCTCTCCAAAATGGCTGCCGGCATGTACCAGCCAGAGGAGGCTGAGGACGACAAGGACCTCACAGACGCACCCTGCCTCTATAACTGTCCACTCTCAGAAGATTAGATGAGCATGAGAAGGCTTTCTAACATGTCCCCCCTGATAGCTAATAGCAGAGTCAGTGACTAACAGATAGGTTAGGTTAGTCTGTTTAATCTCAACAAACTGATAATATTGTTTTCCCTGCTGCAGAGACAGTTCTTCAATTATCCAGCTAGTGCTCAGTTAGCTAGTAGCTATTTTTAGCATTTGCACTGAGTTGTCAGTGTGGCTGCTGAGGTGGTCTCTGACAGGTGTGAGGGCAGCAGAGGGTGTGGAGGTCCTCTTACTTCCATTTCATCAAAATGTCTTATATTTACCAGTGGCTGGATGTGCCATGGGGAGACGGAGATATGGGTATGTTATAGATAAGACTGTGTATGTCTCTGTGGTGTATATTGAGATGCAGTCACTGCTGCCACAGACGCTCAGCAGCACTAAATATAACCACATGGAGCAACCCAGAGGAATTTTTTACTGCTCAAAGCTTGTTCCTTTATGGCTATGGAGCCGTAAAGGAGCTCAATGAAAGTTCTCATTTCAGTCTCGTTGTCGTCTTTTTTGGTCTCAAACATTTCTCATTTGTTTCTCCTAAAATTCCTTAGGAGCAATAGGTGAGACTTGAGACTTTACCGCTTAAACCTTGCTCCTTTCCAGCACTGGAGAGACATTCTGAAACTTCATTGAGAGCTTGATGAGATCTCCTTTGAAACTTACAGGGAGCCCAAGTTGAGATTTTCTGCACCTGTTTCTCAGGAGAAACAATTGAGAAACAGGAGAAATCAGCCATAGCCTCACTTTGGTCTCTCATAGATGTCATAGTTGTCTAGGAGAAATGAATGAGACATTACTGAGATCTCTTTTCCAATTTTCGTTTCCTCTGGGAATGCTGAAGGTCTGCCACAGATTCTGTTTTGAGCACATACTTTCCTTTAAGTCAAAATGAGTGTGGCTACAGGTACTATGAATCAATACTAGATTATTTTACTTCTTTACTTACTGCTAGCTAATAAATGTATTGCATGTGATTAAGGCATCTCTCTGGTTTGTCTTATAGAAAAATGAGAAAATCCAGAGTGCCCGTAGCTGTTTGCTACAGTGTCTTACACTGTAAGAAAGAAAAAGTTGAGAAAACGTAAAATATCAAGACAACATGATGCAAGAGATTTTTGAGTTTTCTCAAATTTTGCCTGCTGTTGTTGACTTAACTAAGGTTTTTAAGTTTTGCATATATATATATATATATATATATATATATATATATATATATATATATATATATATATATACATATATACATATACATATATATACACATATACATATACATATATATACACATATATACATATACATATATATATACACACATATATATATATACATATATATATACACATATATACATATATATATATATATACATAATATAATGTGCTGGGTGTTGTGTGACCAGGAGAGGTCCTCGCTGATGTGGGTGCTGAGGAATTTAAAGGTTTTCACCCTCTCTACCTGTGCCTCACCGATGTGAAGGGTGTGCTGTGCTGGTCTCTCCTCCTCCTCGGGTCGATAATCATCTCCTTAGTCTTCTCTGCATTTAAGGAGAGATTATTTGTGTGGCACCAGGACACCAGCTGAGCCACCTCCTCCCTATAATCTGTCTCCGCCCCAACAGTGATCAGTCTGATGACTGTTGTGTCATTCGCAAACTTGATGATGGTGGTGCTGCCCTGGGTGGGGGCACAGTCATAAGTGAAGAGGGTGTACAGAAGAGGACTCAGAACACAGCCCTGGGGGGTCCCTGTGCTCACCGTCCTTGTGCCTGATGTCCGGGGTCTGTCTGTGAGGAAGTCCAGGACCCAGCTGCAGAGGGAAGGTGTCAGTCCAAGTATGAGGAGCTTCTCAGCTAGTTTGGTTGGGAGGACCGTGTTGAATGCAGAGCTGTAGTCGATAAACAGCATTCGAAAATACGTGTCCTTGTTCTCCACATGTGTGAGAGCTGGGTGGATGGCGGTGTTTACTGCATCATCAGTCGAGCGGTTCCGACGATACACAAACTGTAGGGGGTCCAGCGTGTCCCGGGTGGTATTTTTAATGTGGGTCATGATTATCCTCTCAAAACACTTCATCACAATTGAAGTGAGTGCGATGGGACGATAGTCATTTAAGCAGGTTATGGTGTTTTTCTTAGGGAGGGGCACAATGGTGGTGGTCTTGAAGCAGGTGGGCACAGAAGATAGTGAGAGGGACAGATTATAAATATCTGTTAGTACCTCAGCCAGCTCCGCTGAGCAGACCCTCAGTGCACGGCCCAGGATGTTATCAGGGCCTGCTGCCTTCCGGGGATTCGTTCTCCTCAGCGCCCTGCACACCTCAGCTGATGTCACCGTGAGTGAAGAGCTCTGTGCTGCCTCTGTTGGTAGAGTCCCTCTGTTGGTGTTGAGCGTAGAACTTATTCAGCTCATCTGGTAGTGTGCTTTGGCTGGTTGTGACCTCTCTGCTCCGCTGCTGATAGTCTGTGATGTGTTGCAGGCCCTGCCACATGCGCCAGGGATCCGCGTAGGTGTAGTATCCCTCCAGCTTCACTCTGTACTGTCTCTTGGCTTCTCTGATGGATCTACGTAGGTCGTATCTGGCCTTTTTGTAGCCCTCAGCGTCACCAGAGGCAAATGCAGTGGAGCGGGCACGCAGCATGGACCGTACATCACAGTTAATCCAGGGTTTTTGGTTTGGGAATGTTTTGTAGCACTTGGTGGTGACAATATTGCCTATGCATGTGCTGATGTAGCTAGTAACCACTGAAGCACATTCCTCTAAGTCCACAGTACAGTCCTCTCTCACAGCAGCAGTCTTAAACACACCCCAGTCAGTACTGTTAAAGCAGTCCTGCAGCACAAGATCAGTCTCTTCGTTCCATACTTTAACAGTTTTACTTACTAGGGGGGCCTGTTTGAGGAGCTGCCTGTAAGATGGGTAGAGGAAAACGGAGATGTGGTCGGACTGTCCGAAGTGGGGGCGGGGGGCAGCCTTGTAGGCGCCCTTCACGTTGGTGTCGGGAGCACTTCGCAAACACGTCTGCCACGCTGGGCGCCATGTTAGATGTATGGTTGGATTGGTTAAGGGTGGAAAGGAAAATTTGCCAGGAAGGTGCTGTTCATTCAAAGAAAGAGCTTTATTAGCACAAACACACAACTATGTACAAAGCATAATCTGTCCACACAACAAACGGGAAGCTCACGAGAAGCCCCAAATCCTGCAGCACCGTGAAGTGTCTGTCTGCCGCCGAGCTGTAGGTAACTGCCGGCCTTCTGTCTGAATTCGGTCCGTTTTGCAGACGTCTGTGGTGCGTCGCTCTGTACTTTGGAATCGCCTCAATAATCTCGACTGCAACATGGCACAGAGCTCGGTGAGCTCTCGGCTCCATCCAGACACCCGCCGTCTTCCTCCTCAGACATCAGGTCCATGGCGGCGCACTTCCAAAGGTCCACCTCATCCTCAGCTAGCACTCTGTCTCGCTTCCAGCAGCTGTAAAAACCATCAATAAAGACAATCAGTACTGCGCGATGCACTGCGTATGGACACATCACATCTATTAATGCACCTGAAAAATAACCAAAAACGGATCTAATCTAATAAGTCTTACCCTCTGTTCTCGATCGACTCCGAGCTGAACTCGTCACAGCTTCCGCCTGCGATGCAAGATCTGGTTGTTTACCTGAAGCTCCTGTGGACGCACCTGTTCAGCAGAGAGCCGTTAAATACTGTTCGAACTGGTTCAGACATGCGCAGTGTTGCACACACTAACAATCTACAGAGTTGGCCCAATTTAACTAAAAAAATCTGCTCAAAGATTTACAAATCCTTGTTGTGCTGATTTTAAAATAGTGGTTAAGACAACAATGAGGGAAATTTGCTGGGCAGACAAGATTTTATAGATTGCTTATTGCAAAGCTTTATTTCTGAGTCAGTTTAATCTGAAAACTCTAATGATATAAATAATTACTAGTTATCATTTTTACAGTGTATGTCCTTGGGGTCCGAACTGTTTACACATGATTTACAGCAGTCTTTATGTCAGAACAAAGCTGACTCTTCCATTGTCTCTTTCTTGTCTTGTTTTTATCTTTGTGTGTGTGTGTGTGTGTGTGTGTGTGTGTGTGTGTGTGTGTGTCTCCAGGGTCTTGGGCAGATCGCTCCCCTCTCCATGAAGCAGCTTCCCAGGGTCGGCTGCTTGCCTTGCGTACCCTGCTGGCCCAGGTAAGGCCCCAATATATTTTTATCTTTTTGCTTCTTTTTTGGCCTTTTCAGCACAAATGTCAGCACATACATCATGTACGTTGCTGGTTACCATCCATATTTGTTTTTGGTACGAGAACATGTGACGGTGTACTGTCCAGTCTATTTTCTCAGTTGAAACTTTTGTACTCCTTCCTGACTGTCAAAGAATACAACATCTGTGCAAACTTTCTTTATATTCACTTTTGTACCAAGCTTTATGTTTTATGCTTAAGTGATGTTTCTTCTGACTTGTTAAGTTGAAAGTAAAGCGCACCATTACATAAATATGACACCAGCTCAATCCATTCCTCAGCACCAGGTATTTCTGTCTTCAGCCTTTTCTAAAGCAGGGTTTCTTGCAAGCCACCAACAGTATTCTCAACAAATAATTGCCTTACTTCCTCCATCAGGTCCATCAGCTTTTAACTGAAAATATTTCTGGTTTGAAAGATTGTTTCCAGGATGCTATAACTCCAAAATACAATGAAAGCTGGGGACCATCTTGTGATGGGATCACACCTGCCACGACACTTATCAACATTGAAATTCTGGCCCATGACTAGTCAGTAGTAATTACTACATTGTTACATGAGTTAACAGACATAGACACACTTGGGAAAGTATCTAAAATGGCTTCTGTGGTTGTTCCTGGCTGCTAGAATGGGTAAATCTTCTTAAACACCTAAAGTCATAATGTTGTGTACTTTTATTTTAAGGGATATCATGCCAACATTGTCACCATTGACTATGTGACCCCTCTCCATGAAGCCTGTCTGTCAGGACATGTGGCTTGTGTCAGAGCATTAATAAATGCTGGAGCTAATGTAAGTATACTCCTTATCACCACCAATATTATGTCCACTGCGTGTGCACCCTTAAACACATTAACACCATGTTCAAACAGCTGCTGACAGTGTCTCTTGCATTTATACACCAATGTGTGTGTGTGTATTAGTAGAAACACTGACTGTATTATGTCTTTCACCTGTATGTTTGTGTGCCTAGGTGAATGCTGCTACCATTGATGGTGTCACTCCTCTGTACAACTGTTGTGCCTCTGCCAGTGTCAGTTGTTTGGAACTGCTGCTGAAGAATGGAGCGCACACACACACGTCACACACACATTTCCCCTCGGCCCTGCACGAGGCCTGCAAGAGAGGTAGAGACTATACACAGAGCAGAAACCTTGTATGTAGTATATGATGTCTGTCTCTTATCCACACTATCTTAAACATCACATCACCACAATTGGTGGAATTTGGCTGAATGACTCAACTTGCATCTGCATGTTAGTGTTGTCAACCTAGAAATGACCAGCTGAAGGCTGCTCAACTATATATGGTTCAACTAATATCTAACTACAGTTGAAAGGTCATGTTCTGGTGAAAACATCTTAACAGAGAGCACAGCGGCACCACTTAGTAAGATGTTACATTAAAACTACACTATACAACCACACTTCAGTTCGAACATCTTACTTCATCATTGAAAGTTTGTCCATTTTTCATCATTGTCTGTGTGTGTGTGCAGGTAGTAGCCAGTGTGTAGAGTCCCTGCTGTCTCATGGAGCTGATCCAGACTATGAACTCTCCCACTTGGGCTCTCCTCTCTACATGAGCTGTCTCCACCAACACACAGCTTGCTCAAAGATTCTGCTGCACAGAGGTAATGCAACTGTCTGCCATTATAACTTGTAGCACGCCTGTCCTACCTCCTGTACTGGGAGCAGGTGCCAACAGCTTAATCTGATTTGCCATTGTTTTGACCTCTCTGGTCCAGAAAGTGAGCAGTTTTAGCCAGAGTTCTCAAAGCTTTGTAGAGTTCATGTTGTAAAGTGGGCTCAGACTGCACTGCTAAAGAATTGTACTTAAAAGTTTTGATTCAGTGTTGTCAAAAATATCGATTTTTCAATACAGATTGATTTTGAATATTTGAAATGGTTTCAGTCGTCATTTCCCGCTGTATTTATGAAGCAGCAGAGCTTCAGTTGATGGAAACGGACTATGTAAAGAAGTAAATCAACTTAGATGCGGTTCTGCTTTAAACACAGCACACAAGACACCTTACATTTATCTTAAATGTTGCATACATTTTCATTGTGTATATTGAACATCAATATTTTTCATGGTATTGTATCAAAGTAAGAATTTCCCGTATTGTGACAACACTAAAATGTTGATATAGAAAGTCGATATAGATTCAGTGAGTAGGACTGAGTGTCATCTAGTGGTGAGGTTGCAGATTACAACCAACTGAATACCCCTCTACTCACCTTCATCTTCTAAGCCTGTATGTGACCCTGCAGTGTCCATGTTTCATGGACACTGCATACAAGCACAGGCAAATATGGATGGTCACATACAGGCTTATAAGATGAAGGTGACCCTGCAGTGTCCATGAAACATGCAAATTATTGCAAAAGGCCCCATTCTAGAGTCAGTGTTTGATTTGTCCGTTCTAGGCTACTGTACTCCCTATGTAGATATAAAAGACTAATTCTAAGACAGCGAAAACACAAAGATGCTTAGCTTCAGGTGATTTAAATAAATGTAAAACATAATTATGATTATTATAAGAGATGAAAATAGGCAGTATTTAAATATTATATTTATCTCTCTTATCCCTGTAATCATCTTGTGATCTCTCAGGAGTTTTTTGGCACCCCGATGGTGGCTGTGGCCCCTAGGTATGGGAGCACTGCTCTAGTCTGTCCAATGTGATGTTTCATTGTATTCTTCTGAACTCTGTGCTGTGACATAAAGGGTGTAATTCTGTTCGGATATACTGAAAAGAGATCAAATTCTGTTATAGTTCCTAGATGTTCTACTACACTATGACTACATTTATATTAAATCTAATTTATTACATTTCCCTCTCCTCTGCTCCTGCCCTGTCCTCCTCATCTTCTCTAGGAGCCAATGTCAATGTAGGCAGAGGAGGTGACAGTCCTCTTCATGCAGCTGTCAGACAGGACAGTGCAGATCAGGTGTCAGTGTTACTGGACTATGGAGCTGATGTCAACATCAGAGACAGTAATAATCAGCGACCTGTGGAGCTAGCCCCCCCTGGTGGAAAAATACAACAGCTGCTACAGACATTTGAAGGTACTGCAATATTATCTACTGTGGCGATTCTTAATGTGGGTGGATGCACCACTGGAAGCTTTATCAAACAGTTAAAGGAAACACTCTGTCTTTCTGTAGTTTCTCCGAGGAGTCTCTGCCAGTTGTGTCGTATCCAGATCAGGAACCTGATTGGTCGATCCAGACTGAAGCTGCTCCCCGTCCTTCCTCTCCCTTCCCTGCTCACTAACTACCTGGAGCACACGTAGGATGGTGGGCACACGTGCAACATGCCAGTGAATTTAGATGCCATTATTTCAACATTTTGAATTTGGATGTGCCATGCTCCTTATTAAATCCATTTCATGTTAACATATAACCATGATTTAAACTATATGGTTGAGTTTGTCTACTACAACGTCACTGCTACAAAATACACTCAAGAATTTCAAACTGTACTCTGGTACAAAGCACAGCCCTGATTCCAAAATGTTGGGACACCTTGCAATAATCAATATAACAGATTGTGATAATTAGCTAATCCATTTTGGCAGAATTGAAAACGGTACAAGGACAATATATTTAATGTAATGTGGAATGCTCTGAGAACACTTGTTTGGACCATTCCACAGGTAAACAGGTTGATTGGTAACAGGTGATAGTATCATGATTGGGTATGAAAGCAACATCCTTGGAAAGGCTCAGTTGTTCACAGGCAAGCATGGGGCTGGGGAACACTTAGTGATTTACACAGCATCCAAACTGCTTTGGATTCAGGGTTGTACATTTGTTTTTTGTGTTGATATAACTGGCACAGTGAACCGTATGTTTATTCATTAGCATTCAATGCTTCCTCTCGGATGATTGTCTGGATGAAAAAGACATCTAATCCACACTTTGAAGTCATTTAATTGGTTAAGCACATAATGTCATTTTGTAAATATTGAGATGTATTTTCCATTGGCATGTGCTGGCTTTCAACTATCTGTATATGTAAATACCAATAAATGATCCATGACATGACCTCAGTGACCTGTCCAACTCACCCACAGCTATACACCTGGAGGAGGGTTACATTGTGAAACTGGTACTCTACATTAACCCATCCTGAGGGAGGAGTGGACAACTCAATACTCCACTCCTGTACCTTGTTCAAGGGCACTGACTGCAGATTTAACCTGATGGGTTTTGATGATGAGGGAAACTGCAGTACCCAGATAAGTTCACACAAGGAAGGGGAGAAAACACACAAGCTCCATACAGAACAGCCTTGTCAACCCAGGAACTTATTGCTGAGGCAACAGTAACCACTGTGCCACCGTGCTGCCAAGTTAGTTTGCTAAAGACTTGCTGCAGACTTAAAGGTCCAGTTTTTAATAAAGAATATTGAGAGACAAAGAGTCTTATTCCTCACAGCACTAGGCTTAGGGTAACAATATGTGCTTTATATGCTAGATGCTATATATTATACGCTAAGCTTTGAGCTATGAATTTGCAGTGTTAACCCTGATTTTAGGGTTATTCCCTGAAAATCGACTAAACACAGGGCTAAAAAGTTCCTTTAGAAAAAAAAAAGGCTAAAGTAAACAGTAGTGGTCACATGGGCTTTTTAGAATGTCACCATTAGTTATAAGCTACAAAGGACAATTAACATTAAAAGCACAGTGTGAATGTTATAGCCCAGAGCTTTGGTTAACCATCAGTGTGTGAAAAGGGGCTAAGTTATCCTGGGGACAACTCTTAGCCCACAGCTAAGAAAATGAAGCCAGACAGTATGAGTCAAGTCATAGTTTGTAGAAATAACCCAAAACGTGTTCAGTGGTGGTGCTTGACATTACCTAAGGCAGTCTACGTGATAAATGACGTATGAGAGGTGATGCTGTGGAAAGAGTTACCTGTGCACACCTACAGTATGATCCACAACTATCTATCGCTTCATCTAACAATCTGACTACTATGTTAAAATTTGATTTGCACAGAATATTTATAAACATTTAAAAATCATTGTCAATTCCGGCTTGCTGTGTTCTTCCCTCCATGTGAATGACGGCAGGGTGTTGGATCTACATTCCTTCATACGTGTGGTGTGTGGAGGCACAAGAATGAGCCAAGCCCCTCACCTAACTAAACTAGACAGACCTGTAATCTCCGTGAGTGCATGAGCGAGATATTTTGGGCCCTAAGCCACGTCAGGAACTGAGGGACACTGAATATTAACAAATGGGATGCTAACAAATAGACTGAAAATGTTAGAACAACATATCAGGCAACACGCTCGTCAGCGGTGAGCTGTAGTTCGGCTACAGGCGTGTGCCTCACACAGCCACACTGCGGGGGGCTGCTGAGCTGGAGCTGTGTCAGCAGGAGCAGGTCAGGAAGACGAACTGTCAAGGAGGAAACAGGGATCAGAACCGGAAAAGAGAAGTTTTCGGTACCCTGGTGGAATACAAAATTTTGTTGCGGCAGTACCGCTGCCTGTCGTCGAGTTGGCACCAAACCTATTATTTAAACGTGCAACGTCAGCAGATAACGAGTCGTCAACGTTAGCTACGCTACCAGCCGGTTAGTCCCTCCTAGGTGCTGTAGCAGCTAACCTAGCTTAGCTGTTGGTTGCCCGGCTTCCAAGATGAGGCTGAAAGTAGGATTCATTCTACGGAGTTTGCTTGTCGTTGGGACGTTCCTCGGTCTAGTGGTGCTCTGGTCTTCTCTGTCCCCGAAACCCAGCGATGAAAACCCTTTTGGAAAACGGGTGAGTTGACAACAGCGAACCAGTTAACCCTCAGTGCCCAACAGAGGGAAGTACAGGGAACAGTTATCAGTGCTAGCATATCTCCAACTCTACACTTGCTAAATGTATGATACATTTAGCAAGTGTGACTTGACACTGAGGGGGTCGCAGTAGCACATGTGTATCTTAATCAGTAAAATCATCACTCCCAATGTACCTTGGTACGAGACACGCTTTCATTCAGTTGTTGGGCTAGCTTTACTACATTGGTTGTCATGGAGATTGGTTCCTAGCTAGCCACAAACGTAAGGTTAGCTGTCTTGCCACTATATGTTAATGAATTGACCCATTTGGATGTAAGTTACAGTTGTATCGTCCCTCGTTTGTCGACTCATCTGCATTGTTACCGTTTACAATACATTCCTATATCATAACCCGTCATTCCATGATACATATCCGCATATGTCACCACAGTGGTGCCATGCGTCGCCAAGGCGGAACTGTATTGTAAGATAACAGATTACATGAGTTCAGTCAGGTATTTGATAAAAGCCCTGCAACGTTATTTCGTGATTCAATATTGGGATAATTTTTAATTGTCAACTGTCAACAACTTTCTTGTTGGATCAATGAGACTGTCAGATTAGGTTCCCTCTCGTTTTTGCTACCGAAAACATGTCACAACTAAGATTTACTTAAAAATGAATAGCAGCATGATGACGAACCGTTGGTAAAAAGCCTATTGGTTTATGTTGAGAGTTTTTTCTGAAGAGGTACATACTGTATTTATAATGGATGTTGTACTTATGTTGAACTTGTGCTACCGACATCTGGAAATGATGCTGTCATTAACAATAGCTGCTTCAAACTTGAAAATATATTAAAATAATATTAAGCCTATTGTATTAAAGATTGTAGCCGAAATGCTTTGTAAGGATAGAGAAGATTCTCTACTCTATCTATTTACAGATCTGCACATCAGTATTGATGAGTACATGTATGTGAGTTTGTAGAAGAGAGTTAAAGTGTGTGCCTACAAGCTTTCTCTTTCTTCTCCACATATTATTAAATGAATATTGTATAATGTTTGACAGAATTTATGTGATATTATTATTACTGGTGAGCTCTCTTGTACCCAATTTTAATTTATCAGTTTATTGATGTCCTGACTGGATAAACAGTTCATTTGTGTTGGCACATGTAACTCAAGGTATTTGTGAGCTGGTGGAGGAAACATCAGTTGTGTTGTGCAGAGGTCAGGTTGGTACACAGCTGACAGCCCTATTTGACAACTGTTATAATTCATATTACGGCAAGAACCAATCAGCTAAGTAGAGAAATGACAGTCCATCATTACTTTAAGAGAGTAGCGCCTAGATCGAAAAGTGGCTAAAGGTATGTCAATTGCTGCTCAGCAGCATATACCGATCCCCAGACTAGTATAAAGATTCTTGGAGTGGTATATACTGATCCCCAGACTGGTATAAAGATTCTTGGAGTGGTATATACTGATCCCCAGACTAGTATAAAGATTCTTGGAGTGGTATATACTGATCCCCAGACTGGTATAAAGATTCTTGGAGTGGTATATACTGATCCCCAGACTGGTATAAAGATTCTTGGAGTGGTATATACTGATCCCCAGACTGGTATAAAGATTCTTGGAGTGGTATATACTGATCCCCAGACTGGTATAAAGATTCTTGGAGTGGTATATACTGATCCCCAGACTGGTATAAAGATTCTTGGAGTGGTATATACTGATCCCCAGACTGGTATAAAGATTCTTGGAGTGGTATATGCTGGTCCCCAGACTGGTATAAAGATTCTTGGAGTGGTATATGCTGGTCCCCAGACTGGTATAAAGATTCTTGGAGTGGTATATGCTGGTCCCCAGACTGGTATAAAGATTCTTGGAGCGGTATATGCTGGTCCCCAGACTGGTATAAAGATTCTTGGAGCGGTATGTGCTGGTCCCCAGACTGGTATAAAGATTCTTGTAGTGGTATGTGCTGGTCCCCAGACTGGTATAAAGATTCTTGTAGTGGTATATACTGGGTGTAATTACTCTCTATATGCATAACAACATAACATACGTTCCTTGGATGATTATGCTTTCAAGGTAACTTCTGCTGCACTTCTAGCCTGTTCGGGAGCAGGTTATTTTCAAAATAACGGATCAATGCATATAAAAGCACCTCCTGAAGATCTTGCGAAGCTCAGTGCACAAAATTGCTAGCTGGTACTACTGGCTTCTTCATTTATTTTATTCTTGTCAAAGCCATTTCAGTTTTCCTTTTTATAAATCATCATACTACAACAGACTGATTGAATCATTAGAGCCTTGTCCATGTTCTATCTAAAAGGACAACCTTAGGTTATGTTTTTAGGTTGTGTGAGATTCGGACTCTATTCTGTAAATCTGTGACCTTTCAAACGAATAAATGAAAGCAAAATAAGCCTTTAGAAGTTCCATAGGTTTGTGCATGATTACAAACCCACAGAACATGATGTGCACTCACTCCCTCTGTGGGCTTCTGCTTGTCATCTAATTAATCTTCTCAAATGATACATGCAGCTGCTTTGTGCTAAACCAAATGTGTTGTGGTGTCACATTTACTGTAACTTGAGTTTTATTATGTCTCATTCATTTTTTGATCCCTGCAAATTCAATCATGGTATTATTCTATGGAGTAAGATAGCTGTCAAAAAGATCTGTGCATGATTCTCACATTTGTATTCGTAGTGTTAAACATTTGTGTGCAAATAAGATTGTTGTACACAAAATTCTACTGTCACATACAAGAGTCTGAGAAATTGTTTGGGTTAGGATTGTTTTTTTGTGAGTATGAATCTAAAAGCTGTGAGTGCAAAGTGTTGTGAGTACGACTCTAATTTCTACGACTACGAAGTCTTCACTGTGAACACGAATTCAGGTTCGACTCTAATTTCTACGACTACGAAGTATTCACTGTGAACACGAATTCAGATACGGGTAGAAAAGTGTTGAAATGACGTCACGTAGGTCACAGGCAGGTCACAGGGGAAAATAATCGAGCTTAGGTGAAGCATCACAGGTAAAGTCAATAGCGTGTATATCCAATATTAATTCATAAAACTGTACTATTTAAAATAATATACAGATCATGGACTTACAGACGTACTGCTTTAGCTTGCAAGCTAACGACATGCCAGTGACGCTAAGTTAGTGCTAGTCTTGCTGTAGCATTAGAAGTTTGCTTGTGCTAGTTAATTAGCACTGACCTGCAAAATATGAAATAATCACTTTGAGACATAATGTTGATCAAAATACGACTTTTATTGATTTATAAATTGTATCAATTTCTGTATAACAGACAGTTGCTAGGGACGCTGCTCTGATCAGAGGAGCGCAGATGGAAAGAGGCTAAAAATGAACTATGCGGGACATTTGCCTTATAGTTAAATTTTTTTACCTTAATTAAGCAGCTTCAGAATAACAGTGCTGGTTAAATAAACGACTTGTAACTAGGTATGTAACGGTTACCGGTGTCACGGTAAACCATGGTAAAATTCCGGACGGTGAAGGTCACCGTTTAAGTTTTAATTACCATGGTAACCGCCACGGTCGGTAACCACGGTGTGGAAAACTCGCGGCGCATGCGCAGCGTACAACGTGCGCTTGTTATGTAGTGAAGAAGACATGGCAGAGGGAGGACGTTATATAGCGGCCCTCAAGGCATTTTCCGCCTTCAAAGAGAACCAAATCTGCAGTCCGGGCGTATTTTGGGCCCCGTCCAGACGACAACGCCATTTTGCGAAAACGCACACGTATTGCATCGTTTTGGCCGACCGTCCATATGGCTCCTGAAAACGCAGCGCCTGAAAACGCACTTTTTTGAAAACAGGTCTCAGGGTGGAGAAATCCGAAAACTCAGCCCTCCCGTTTTCATGTGGACGGCGAATCTGCATACTTTCCAAAACGATGACGCCATCGCCCCACCCCGCGACGTCTCATAGCAATAACAATAATGGCGGACTACATGCTCGTGTTCGTGCCGCAGAAGATATCGAGCCTTTCTCCCAACTTACCCGCCTTGTAGTTGAGTGTGAGTCTCAGCAGCAGTTCGACCTCATTACCGGTCCACACAAACGATTCTGGTTTCCTTGCACTAGCCATTTTCATCTTCTTCTTGTTGTGTTCGGTTTCTCCGTCCACTGTCTGTTTGTTTACAGAGCGCAAGCTTAATGCGCATGCTCCGTGTCTTCTTCTCTGTTTTCGGTGAATGTCAAGCGCCACCTATAGGCCTGGAATATGAACTACAGCGTTTTCGGTCGGTCAGTGGAGCCGTGTGGACGCAAATATTCTTAAAACGATGACGAGGAAGACGGAGAAAAAAAAGATCGTTTGCGCTTGTGTGGACGGGGCCTTGGTTATTATAAGAATGCTCAGGGACAGCTGGTCGAGGATGGCAGCCCTGTCTGCTGGAGCTGCGAGAAGAAAATTGCAGTGAGGGGCGGAAACACATCCGATTTATTTACTTTCACTTTACGACCATCACCCGCAACTGTTCAGCGAATGCAAGGTAAGCTAACCTTAAGCTCAGGTGCATCATGTATGTGTATGTCGATTTTTCTCTGTCCAATTTGCTGTTGTCACTAATGTAAACTGACCTGATAGTGGTATAACGGAACGAAGTTGATCTGTGATTTGGCACGTTATCTGAACCGCTTATTAACTGTTGATTTCACTTTTTAAAGTCGACCTAATAACTCCCAAAATATTGATGCAGAGCTGCAGTGAGGAGGATTTGAGACAGACACGTACTGAGTGGACTGAGTTAGTGAATGCAAACTGACAGAGATGACTGACTTTCATCTCAGCTCCGTTCACCTGAGCAGCGTCTACCTGTGGCTCAGCAGACATTTAACCAATCAGATTGACCGAGTCCACTGACAACAGACGAGCAGGCAGACAGAGAGACAGACAGCTAATATATATAAGTAATATCAGAAATATATAACACTTGTGGATTATTTGTAGAATAGACTATATATAAAGAATACTATAAAATGGTGAATATAACAAGTGTTTACATAGAGATGAGAGTCAAAATAGAGTATTCATAATTCATTTAACAATAATCCTTTTTGTTTTGATTAGGGATGCACCGATTGTGAAATTCTGGGCCGATACCGATACCGATGTTTAACATAACAACTTGGCCGATGGCCGATGCCGATGTTCTTTCTTTTTGTTATTTATTCCTTTTTTTTGTGCCACAGAAGCATACAAGTCTTTCAGCTCTTCATAACACTATCCTTGAATGAGCACAAATCCAATGAGACCAATTTATGAAACAAAAACAACCTTTAATGTCACTTTCTGGTTGACATTTAAGATAACCTTAGTTCACAAGACAAGATTTCGTGGAGAGAGACCTTGGCAAAGTGACGTCGACTCGGCGGCGTGTAGCGTGGCTCCATAAACTTTATTAGACTCTGAAACCCCACGTCCTCCACTACAGAGAAAGGCTGGTCATCTAAAGCAATGAACTCCATCACCTTGTTTGTTATTTGTTTTGCTTTGGCGCTGTCTGGAGGCGGCTGTTTGGCTTTCCTTAAATGCTGTGTCAATTGAAGTCTGAGGGGCCGTCCAGACGGGCGAAAATCATCTTTTTTATCTCCGTCTTCCTCGTCATCGTTTTAAGAATATTTTTTGCGTCCACACGGTCCCACTGAAAATGAGCGAAAACGCTGTAGTTCATATTCCAGGCCTCTAGGTGGCGCTTGACATTCACAAAACACGGAGAAGAAGACACGGAGCATGCACAGTAAACTTGCGCGCTGTAAACAAACAGACAGTAGACGGAGAAACCGAACACAAGAAGAAGAAGAAGATGAAAATGCCGAGTGCAAAGAAACCGGAATCGTTTGTGTGGACCGTTAATGAGGTCGAACTGCTGCTGAGACTCACACTCAACTACAAGGCGGGTAAGTTGGGAGAAAGGCTCGATATCTTCTGCGGCACGAACACGAGCATGTAGTCCGCCATTGTTGTTGTTATGGGCTGTATATATGTCTATGGTTATGGGACGTTGCGAGATGCGGCGATGGCGTCATTGTTTTGGAAAGTATGCGGATTCGCTGTCCACATGAAAACGGGAGGGCTGCGTTTCCGGATTTCTCCCAAAAAAAGAGGGAAAAAAGAGTTTCTCCATAAGCACAGCGTTCATGCCGCAAATCAAGATATAATCATCGGCCACGGCCATCGGCGAATGTCATTTTTATTTGCCGATGGCAGTTAACGAGGCATACATCGGCCGATACCGATGTTCAGCCGATGCATCGGTACATCCCTAGTTTTGATCTAAAAATTGATCCAACCTGTTTCTCACAAAAGTGATATGATCTAAATCGTGAGTTTTGTGATCTGTTGGTTGCACCCTTAGTAATAAGTAACAATGACAGTAATAATTAATAATGACATGTTCTATTAATTTTTTTCACAGGGAGGGTCTGCTGGCTATGGAAGAGGATTAGGGCCACATGTGAATTTTTTTTTGTAGCCCTGACTTTAAAGTCAGAATTCTTAGAAAAAAGTCAGAATTTTGAGATTAAAGTCAGAATTCTGAGAAAAAAGTCAGAATTCTGAGATTAAAGTCAGAATTCTGAGAAAAAAGTCAGAATGAAGTGAGAAGTGAGAATTAACAAAAACAAATTCACATGTGGCCCTAATCCTCTTGCGTAGCTGGCCAACCGAGTGCTGCTGCCACTACATCTCATTCTACCTCTGTAAAGCAGATATTAAAGGACACGTTTCAAAAACAGGCTGCCTCATCACAAAAAGCCAGTGACCTATTTTGCACAGTTTTGATACATTCTTTTATAATTATTTAATTTTGATTTTGCAGTGTTTTGTAAAGGTTTTTGATTTGGACTATTTAATATATAATAAATATATTTAAATATAAATCTTGATTAAATTATTTCAATTTATCAGTGTTATTTCAACATTTTGAAGACATTTTTAAAAATACCACGGTATACCGATAACCGTGATAATTTTGGTCACTATTACCGCGGTGTGAAATTTTCATATCGTTGCATCCCTACTTGTAACTTGTTACATGGAGAATGGAGCCTCTGACCCGGTGTCAGCTCTCGTCTCTGCAGCACCGCGACACAGAAGCGCTCCGTAACCCATAATCTCTTGTTTATGACAGATAAGACTACACAAATATACACGTCATAATGTGTGTATGATAATCCATCGATCCACTGATTGGTTTCCCGCCGGCTTCCTTGTAGACAAATGCGCATGACCGAGAGGAGGGTTAGCAAAGAGGAAAATAAACCGGACTTATACGATGGACAGATTTATGTCAATTTAGCTTGCAAGCTAAAGCAGTAAGTCTGTAAGTCCATGAACTGTGTATTATTTTAAATGGTACAATTTTATTAAGTAAATATTGGATATACACGTTATTGACTTTACCTGTCAATGTCCATACACCCACACAGAAACTGCATGTATGTATTCAAGATTTTATTTCTTTTAAGTCAGAAATATCACAACCAAATAAAAACTGAAGAAAGAAACAAGTGATAAAAATACAATATAAATAAGGCATTGTGCAAACATATTATCTCTCAGCCTCAGAGTGCCATCTCTCTCTTATCTATTGTCAGCCGCTTTGCAAAACGACCTCCAACTCCTTCCATGTTGCCATGTGGTATTGTGCTCCTATCATCATCCTCATGAACACGTCGACTCAGCTATTTATTGATTATTAAACAATGCTGCTATCGTCCGAAGTAAGCTAGCAAGCTAACACTCTGCTCCAACAACCGTAACTACGATCATTAAACTATTAATTTCATTCACTTCATCACATTGACGTTACTGAACCTGTATCTTCTTCACGTCTTCCTCTTCTTTCCTTCTTTTCCTTCACTGGGCGCCGGATGGTTTCAGTCTTTTGGACCTTGTGGTTTTGCTACAGTATCAGTAAATCTCTCTCTGCTTGGGGGTCTCAGTGCGGTCAGATTCCGGCAGCTCGCCTCCTGACCCGCCCTCCTCACAGAGGGCAGGTACAGTGCACCGTTTGGAGTGATCAGGGCTCGATTATTTTCCCCTGTTACCTGCCTGTGACCTACGTGACGTCATTTCAGTAATTTTCTACTCGTACCCAAAAACTTGAGTTCGTGTTCACAGTGAAGACTTTGTAGTCGTAGAAATTAGAGTCGTACTCACAACACTTTGCACTCAAAACTTTTTGATTCATACTCACATAAAAACAATCCTAACCCAAACAATTTCTCAGACTCTTGTATGTGACAGTAGAATTTTGTGTACAACAATTTTATTTGCGCACAAATGTTTAACACTACGAATACAAATGTGAGAATCATGCACACATCTTACTCCATATTATTCTGGGATGTGATGTTACTTGCTGTTGTTTATCTGTGTAAGACCCTAATACCCTCGGTTTCTAACCCTCCAATCAGGATGACATTTTGTTGCCCAAAGGAGACCTAGCAGATCAGTTTAAGCCTGTGGTGCCATGGCCTCAGGTGGAGGGGGTGGAGGTTGACCTCAACTCCATCAGACTTAAACATGGTGAGACTCACAGTTTCATTTCTTAAACTGAAGGGAAACTGTTATGTAATTCTCCTGAAAAATACTTTTATTGACAGTGGCTAAAGCAGATGCAGGTTTACAGGTGAAATGCTGTTGTTATATGTCTTGATACACATAAACGTTTTAATTGTGTGACTTTTACAAGCAAAAAGGGTTGGCAGGCTAGTTATTATATTGGTCACAGTTTTGGGGCAAACCTTTGTTTCTGGTTATCATCTTCAGGAGGTGCCAACAACCCACAGAACCCTGACCACCAGCCCAACCAGAAGCAGGTGATCCAGCAGCAGTATGTGACATTCAGACCCCACACTCACACATACAGCAGCCCTGTGCTGAAGAAAGGTATCCTGGGAAACTTCGAGCCAAAGGAACCTGAGCCTCAGGGCATCCCTGATGGTCCTGGAGAGGGGGCCAAGCCTTTCGTTCTGGGTCCTGAGTACAAAGATGCTGTCCAGGCTTCTATCAAAGAGTTTGGCTTCAACATGGTGGCTAGTGAAATGATCTCACTGGACAGAACCATCAGTGATATACGCCATGAGGAGTGAGTTCGTACTGACAAATTGACCTCATTTACTTGATATCAGCCCTAGATTAGGACTATAGGACCACTTTGCCAATTTGCAACTTTATCCAACTAGTTCAAAATGTGCTGTTTGAAACAGATGATCTGGTAACGTGAAGAATTTACAAGTCCAGTCTTAAGTCTCCTAAAGTGCTAACAGACTGATCGGGACTGCCCCGATCATATAAAGCACATTTAAATCTGGATGATTACATCAGTATTTTCGGAACTGGACCGCAGCAACCAATGAAAGAGACTTCCCACAGCAGCTGATGGTTCTGCCAAGCAAAGGTCAATATTGTAGCCCTTGAGGCTAACGTTAGCTAGCATACTGCTATTGACAGAAACTTAAAATCTCAACTCCAGTTCTCACTGAAATATAGAAAACCTGTGGTGACCCTGTCTCCCCATTCATCCAGACTCGTTGACCTTCTGCCCTCATTTTTGTGTCACTGCAATACATTACTACCGTACTCTACATTATGCCAGAGTGCTGAAGCCACGCCTGTACTGCTGCACAGAGCGCTGTTTACTGTTTAGTCAAAATGTATTAATACTGAACGTGTCGCTAACCAAACTGCACCAAATTTAACACAGTACAAAGCAAGCCTGGATATTAGATGGACTGGGAAAAAAGTTACTTAAGTAATAACAGCTTCAATCAAAGTGAGGAAGAAGAATACATTAATTGTTTTTCAACTCTAATTCATTCATCAAACACAGACACACACACATACATACTCAGTCACTTGCTTGCCTATTGTGCAATATGTGGCACCACACCAGCACACACAAAGACACACGGAAGCCACTAGGATGGGACTCCTACACACCCCACTGAACAAACCGACTTCATCTGGTTTGACAAAGACAGAGTAAACAAGACGAACTAACTGGTACTTTGTACACCTGTGTTTTATACAAGCTGTTTTAAACCTTACAATGCTAAGAGTGAACGACACAAGAAACTATGTCCAAACACACCTTCCAGTGTAAGACTAGCAGCCAGATACACATTCATTATCATTGTGTATTAAGGGTGTGTCCATATCTATGGTGCTTTACAAAATTGTGTGTTATGTTTCATCATATCACTGAAAGTGTGTTGAAATTAGTGCACACAGTTTAGCTTTATGAGGGCAGACAGGTGTCGGTAGTCTGTCAGTTAGTGGATGTTGAAAAAAGGAAAAGGAAATGTTTTATTAAACACGGGACAATTACAACAGCCCTAAGAGACGCATTTACTTGTGACACAACCTCCACCTCTCATGTCAAGTCTTGAATTAAGTGGTAGTATTTTTTATATGAAGCAAATGTAAAGCAAGTCTTGTTCCATATCTTTATATATTCCATATTGTTCAATGATTCAATTATGTAGGTCTGTTGTTGTGATCATTTGACAGCTGTTTCCTCCAGTTGGAGAGACAGTCAACCAATCAGAGCTTTGAAGAATAATAGTGGGGATCTTCCTTTCATAGCTAGCAGTTTGGTATCCCGCTGTGCTGATAAAAAGTAACAACAGAAAAATCGAAAGAGAAATGTAAAGAAGAGTGGATGAGCTTGATTATTGTTGCGAGTCAACTAACAGAGAGGATGACTCTTAGGTAACAAGAAAACAGCGATTGTTGTTTTTAGGTGATAATGGAAACATCCAACTATAAATCAAGGAATGTCTGTCTGTCAGTCTGTTCTTAAAGTGAAACTCTTGCCAAAATGCAACCTAGGCTTTTTTTGTGAATGTATATGAGTCAAACCTTCAGTCAAAACTCATTTTCAATGGGAGTGCATGGGGCACTTTTACGCTAGCATTAAAATCTCTATTTTTAAAACACCAAGAAGACTCGACAAAACATGAAACTTTGCTCATAGTATCACCAGGGTCTCTACACATAGCTCAACTGAACCACATACACTCTACCCAGACGTTTCGATCCCTGAGAACATCTGGGCTGCCATGACGACGGCTAGAGGAAGAAGCTACTGCTAATGTGAGTTGTTCAAAAACTCTCTTTTTAGTAAACTCAGTGTACACAAACAATGTTCTCAATGCTCGTGTTCATGTGTAGAGACCCTGGTGAAACTACGAGCAAAGTTTCATGAGGTGTCGAGCCTTCTTAGTGTTCTAAAAATAGAGATGTGATTCTAGTGTAAAAGTGCCCCATGCACTCCCATTGAAAATGAGTTTGAGCCGAAAATGAAAATACGGTCAATCTTAAAAGTGCCTCTTTCATAATTATGCTTTTACACAAAGGTTTGACTCATATACATTCACAAAAAAAAACCTAGGTTGCATTTTGGCGAGAGGTTCACTTTAAGTCTAAACTGTTCATCCAGTCAGCTTCACACTCGGCAGGTTTGTTGCTAATCACCCAAGTAAGTGCAGTGTCAAATTTGACACTTTAATGCTCTGCAGCCGACTGGGTTTCCACAACATGACTTTCAAATTCTTACCGATTCCACAGATTGTCTTTCCTAACCTTAAATATGCATGCACTACAACATTTAAAAATATTAGCACATCACACACTATTAGGTTATGGCACCAGAGGGAGTAAAGCCCCCCACACACCGCCCAGACGTCCAACTGCCTTATCCGACCACTCTCCGACCACTCCGTTGCCTCTTGTCTGACCCGTTCGGCAGAAAAGTTGCATTGAAACGCACCGCTTCGACGTGCTGCCTACTCCACAGTAGCGTGTACGTTCTGCGCTTGCGCGATATGCAATAAGCGGCTGGCGCTTGTGTTGTGAGTTGTAAACGAGAGGCTTATGCACCCAGCTGTCTTTACTTTCGATCAAAACGAAACTTAACTATTTCAGATAAAAACAGCTGCATACTAAACATGCAGCGAGGCATTACCAAACGAACACAAATTAATTCGTCCTGAACGGACATAATAACAGCCAGTCTCGTGCCAGTACTGCAAAACATGAAAACAGGGAATAACAGAACCGAGTCCATAGAAAAACAAAGCGCACACAGTATTCCGCCCTCCCACACACCGCGCTGATTCGCTAGCACACCGCCAATCAGAACGGCCATTCAGCTGGCACACAACCAATCAGAGAATCCAATGGCTCAGACGTCCGACAGCCCTCCTCCTCAGACTTCGCATGCTGAGTCGGAGCAGACAACGTCCGAACGGCTCCAAAAGCTTCAGACGCAGCTGAACACACCAAACAGAAATGTTCCCGACCTCGTCCGAGTCTCTCCAAACGCTTCAGACGTCCAACGGTTGGGCTGGTGTGTGGGGGCCTTAATGCTCCACCTCACATAATCTAATAGAGATGCAGACGTAGACAAAACAAATAGTGTGGTGCAACAACTTGGTGCAGTTACACAGGTTTTCAGCAGGAACTGGATTCAACATTTTACGTTTCTGTCAACTGCAGTATGCTAGCTACTGTTAGCCTTAAGGGCTAGCATATCAGCTACTCTGGGTTGCCTTTGGCTTTGACAAATGTTAACTAGACCTCACTGAAGTTCTACTTATATCTGCACAGTGACATCTGGTTACATATTTGCCCTTTTCAAATTGGAACCTGTAACATTTCAGAATGAATGTAACTGATGTGCTCTTGGCATTGTGCCTCGCCTTTCCAGGTGTAAGTACTGGCATTATGATGAGAATCTGCTGACCTCCAGTGTTATTATAGTCTTCCATAATGAAGGCTGGTCCACACTGATGAGAACCATCCACAGTGTCATCAAGAGGACTCCCAGAAGATACCTGGCTGAGATAGTCATGATCGATGACTTCAGCAACAAAGGTGAGCTTGCCTTCCTTCATACTGTGTAGGGGTTAGAAAAATGTCAAAAAGAAAAAAAAAAATATGAATATCTTGAGAACAGTTCAGCATTAATGCAAAAAAATAAGTAATCAGATGTTGGAGGCCTTCTTCAGTAACGGTGTCTGGTTAACTACTGTCACTACCACTCAGTTCTGTCACCATGGTAAAGTCCCATTTTTTTGCAAGCTTATAAATACTAATTTATCAGCTCCAGGCATTCTCATGTTGCCATTCTAGTGTTTGATTCTGTGTACCAAGACAGAAGCTCAGAGAATGGATATGATTTTGCTTGTGATACATAAAATGTCGAGTTATATTCACATTTATTTGATAACTGCATTGTTGTCATTTAAAGTGAATTTCTCGCCAAAAAGCAACGTAGGCTTTATTTGTGAATGTATACGAATCAAACCTTTGTGTAAAAGCATAATTACGATGAAAGAGGCACTTTTAAGATTTACCGTAGTTTCATTTTCGGGCAAGCTAATTTTCAATGGAGTGCAGGGGCACTCTTAGGCTAGCATCCAAATCGCTATTTTTAAAACACTGAGAAGGCTCGACACAACATGAAACTTTACTCGCAGTACCACCAGTGTCTCTACACATGAACACGAGCATTGAGAACATTGTTTGTGTAAACAGAGTTTACTAAAAAGAAGGTTTTTGAACAACTCGCTGTAGGAGCTGGATCTCCGGCACGTCGCTGTCATGGCAGACAAAAAGTGTCGATCCCCGAGTGCGACCTAACAGGCAGGAGAGTAATGGTGGCCCGCTCCTCAAGCCTGCCTGTTAGGTCGCACTCGGGGAATGACACTCCTGCTGTGAGTAGTTCAAAAACCTTCTTTTTAGTAAATTCTGTGCTTGCCCGAAAATGAAACTACGGTAAATCTTAAAAGTGCCTCTTTCGTCGTAGTTATGCATTTACACGAAGGTTTGACTCATATTCAATCACAAATAAAGCCTACGTTGCTTTTTGGCGAGAGTTTCACTTTAATAGTCAGACCAAATCTATTTGGGGCTGTCGTTCTTGACAGGAGAAAAAGAGTCATTGTCTCTCTCACTAAATCTGCAGTTTCTCACACTAATAAGTGTGTGTGCGTGTGTGCGTGTGTGCGTGTGTGTGTGTGTGTGTGTGTAGTCCATCTGAAGGAGCGTTTAGAGGAATACATCAAACAATGGAACGGTCTTGTTAAAGTCTTCAGAAATGAAAAGAGAGAAGGACTGATCCAGGCCAGGAGTATAGGAGCCAAGAAGGCCACTAAAGGACAGGTATCATGTGATCTTACTGCTGCTGCTTCTCTACCAACGTACAAAGTTTCACATACAGTTTTCTACCTCTAGGCCCTCAACTTGAACCAGATGTGAAACACTATAATCATCATTATTTAGTAGCCTCGGTCAGACTGACACCATCACATTCTCCTTTAACGACACTGACATCAGTGTTTATGTGCACTTGTTTTCTAGGTGCTGATCTACCTGGATGCCCACTGTGAAGTTGGAATCAACTGGTATGCACCTCTGATTGCTCCTATTTCAAAAGACAGGTAACGCACACACACACACACATACACACACACATACACACACACTGTTAAGCCTCACAGATCTGATAGTAGCTGTCAATGACTTTGAGTTCATAAAGGGTGGCTGTCATTCAACGGAGATTGTATACAGTTTGTTTTATCAGTCAATTAAAATCCATTAACCATCATCATGACTTTTCGTTTTTATTACTTTTTTATACATTTGGTACTTTTGTCATTAGTATGATACAAATACAGGCAAAATTAATTAGTAGCAGATTACATTTATGTTATTTGTGGTACACTTTTCTCTATATAGTTTTATTTGTAATCTAATGTGGATGCATGCAGATTGGAGTTTTTACATATGACATCATCAGTCTTTATCCGTAATCAAACACCCAAATTCAGTTTGTGATCTTACCTTTATTACAAACTAATGGGTCACTGTGCAGCCCATTAAAGACATGACAATCCCTATGTTACATATAGTCCTGATCAACAAGAGATTTGCAGGTTGCTTGTATTTTACAGATGTCTAGTTCCAGGTGTTACACTCACAAAGTTTGTGACCAGTTGTCTGTGAGTGTATGCCAAGCTTTGTGGGACACCGGGCCTAAATTGACTAACCACCAGTCCTACAAATTGGGAATTATGGGAAAATATTATAATTATTATTATTATTTTGGTTGTTATCTTGTTTTCAATATTGCTTAGTAAGATTTTGATGATGGCAGGAGAAAGGTGAGGAAGTGCAGCACGTGAACAAAATGTGTACACGCTAGGTCTGGCTTGTAATTCATCTTCAAAAAGTATTGTGATACTTTTGAATTGTGAGATAAGCGTAACATAGGCCTCATTTTTAATATGTTGTTTTAAACTACACTTATAATGGGGCAGCTCAACTGAAAATCTCACCAGCGACATCTGTATGTTTTCAACCCACACCAGTCCCCCATCAAAAGATACTTGCCATCGGGCCAAATAACTTTGCCAGTGGAAACCCTGTCTATTGTTGTTATGACTACATTAAATCTGCTTTTGCTTGCAGCTCTGAAACCTGAAACATTTTTTTGCTGGCTGAGCAAGAGGTTTAAAGAAAACATCGACATGGATTTTGTTCATATGTTCATCAACAGCGATTTAGTACACTGTGGTATGTCTAACCAACTGTGTACCATGCATACAGTGTATTTATTGATGAAAGGGTCAGATCACAAACACGAATAAGCGCCACTCGTCAAAACACTCATAAGAGATGTCTCCACTATCAATATACTGATAAAATGTATCAATACCACAGCATTGAGTACTGTATCTGCTGAGAATAATTAAGGTATTGTATATTCATCAGGAATTATCCTGTGATATGACATACACCTCATTTGCAGTGCGTTTACCACCTCCTGCAGGGCTATTACATTGTTTTTCAATCCTTCAATAGCGTACCAGCCACAACTGTTAAGTCTGCAACACTTCTTATCCTAATACAGAACAAAAATGACGTACTGTCAGATTTAGTAATGACTAAACATGTCAGAGCTCTATGTCCCAGCTGTCAAATTAATCTCTTTTCAACAGGGCATCAAAAGGAATTCACTCATGTGTAGTGTGTAATTCATCATCACAGCCCAATACAGACAAAAGTGTGTCTGTGTGTGCGTCTGTGTGTGTGTCTGTGTGTAGGACAGTGTGTACAGTGCCACTGATAGATTACATAGATGGTAATGAGTACAGTATGGAGCCTCAGCAGGGTGGAGATGAGGACGGTCTGGCTAGAGGAGCATGGGATTGGAGCCTGCTTTGGAAGAGAGTACCACTTAGCGAGAGAGAGAAGTCCAAGAGAAAACATACCACCCAGCCCTACCGGTACACACACACACACACAGCAGTCAGCATGCTAACATTCATCCCTGTTGTGTTTGTGTCTCCATCTCCCATCCCTTCCTCCCACCTGTCCTATCCCCCGCTGTGTCTTGCTCTGTCTTGGTCTCCAACACCCCACCCCATGTTTTTGTGGTTTTACTGGCATTGCCATCCGTATTTGCCTGTTGTTTTTCCTGCATGTACACCATCCCTACAAATCTTCCCCCCGTGTATCTTGTATGCATGGTCCCATCCCTACTCTGTCAGAACGGTGTGTACGGTGCCTCTGATCGACTCCATCCACGGCCAGAAGTTCACCATTGAGCCCCAGGGTGGAGGAGACCAGGACGGCTTCGCTAGAGGAGCCTGGGATTGGAGCATGCTCTGGAAGAGAGTTCCTTTGGGAGACAGAGAAAAGAGACAAAGAAAATCTCGGACTGAGCCATATAGGTACAGAAAACCAGATGTCTGACTAATCTGGACAGTGTCAACACAAAAAAAAACCCACGTCCCTACTAGCTGTGGTAGATTCTAATGATATCTGACAATACCTCAACTAATTTGAGGAAATACTAAACATAAACCGCGGTATAAAGTGGTAAAAAAAATACAGAAAACCATCTCATGGCAGCAATAGAATTACTAATAGATGTTCCTAATTAAACTATTAAATATTATTTAATTTTCCTAGTAGGGATGTCCCAATCCGATCTGCAGGATCGGGGCCAATATGGACATTTTTCCACTGATCGGGATTGGCAATTTTAAAGGTGGACCCAAGCCCGTTTTGTTTTTTTAGGTCAGAGCACAATTTGTGGCAGAACTCAGACACGGACTAGCGTTACTCTGGCAAACCTGTGGATAAAATGTCTGCAGTGTGGAAATAACTTCAATTAGAAAGCGAAAGCAGTCCAGCGGTGACATGTAACATCTGCAATATGACCGTTTCTCGAGGGGGTAACAAAAGAGCTGCATTTAATACTACTCATTTGTTACGATAAGATATTACAGAGAAGGTCATTAAATTAATCGCTCTGGATAACCAGCTCATCTTTGTGCTAGAGGATCAGGGTTTTCTTCATCTGGAATTTTTGAATCCCTGGTATGCCCTACCATCTCGGCATTACATTACATTGACTCCACTTTCGAGTATGCGCACTAGTTTCATGGGTCTCATGCAGCAGAGCATATAAAACAGGCAATCAAGGAGATGCTGAGCGCGTGTTAAATAGACAAGCAACGTGTCCACATAATTTTACATGGCAACGTATGGAACATGAAAAAATAGTAATGGATGATATGAAGGTAACCAAGCATGGACTGCGTCTCAAACACACTTCAGCTGGCTGTACTCGAGGGTCTGCTGTCACAGTGCAGAATCACACACTCACTTGCTAACATAAGGAAGGTGGTAGGCCAGTGTTGCAATAGCATATGCAGAATAAGAAAGAGCCATATGAAATACTTTGTTTCAACAAAATAAAAAACCTATTAAGGAACAGCTTGTATGCAGGTACTTTTTTTCTTAAAGCAGCTGTATTATCCAGGAAAATATTAGTTAAAGAGATATTCCGGTGTAAATTTAATCCATGCTCTAACACACCGTGAAACCGATGCTGTGTTCCGATATTCATACTTCCATGAGTACACTTAAACGTAGTACACTATCCGCACGTACTAAGTACACAGATTTCAGCCGGTGAGTGTTGTTCCAAATCTAATACTCCATGGTGCCCTTACTGGAAATTACGATCGCGACAGCCGCCACGGCTCGTCACCCGCCAAAAACATCCCGCTTTGAACGGTGAACAAAAGACATCTACGACTTTACTTTTTAACAATTACAATCCTACAATCCTGCAATATGACTATGGCTGCAGGCGCTGTTGTCTCGGTAGCTATTAAAAAAAAAAAATCCGAGCTGAGCGCCTCTGCCTGGCTCCACTTCTTCCGCTACGTAGACAAGATGGCGGCCGTTGAGTGCGTAAAGTGTACATCGTTGCACACTCAACGTTTTTGCCGTTATGAGGGCAACATCCGGGTCCTTTAGGTACACTTGTTTTCGCCGCGATCGTTATCGGAACACCCTAAGTACTCAAACTAAGTATAGTAAGTACGGGAAGTATGGATATTCGAACACGGCACGAGTAGGACCCCCCCTCGAGAGATAAAGTTTGCAGAGCACTAGCTCACGTAGTTTTAGCATCCTCAGAAACGACTACACAACAATACACTGCAGTAAATGGATCCAACTATAAACCGCCACCAAAAAGCAACAAACAATGCTCAGAACAGCACCAAACTTCAGCAACAGTACAAATATGGTCTCAGCACATAGTCCGGGGCATCTAACCTCCGCTAGCTCAGCTGGATTTTTGGATTTTTATTGTGAAGCTAAAAACAGATTTCAGCTCTCCTCCATCAGCTTCTGGGTCGGGGAAGTCCCGACGCGACGATTACCAAGTGTGGTTAGAAATGCTCAATTCCGTTCTTTCCCCTGTCCACTCTCGATAATAACTGTTATAAACTGGTATGTAAGACACATATGACCTTTGATTGCTTTTCCATGGAGTCATAATCATACATTTTCATCCTTGAGCCGCGGAACTCTACTGCACTCGGTAATCGACTCGTCGGTCTTACCGTCAACAGGAAGCTGCTGCAGGAGAGAGGTAAATTTTGTCAGCTTTTCTGTAGAAATCCAGCTAAGCTAGTGGAGTTTTGATGCCCCGGACTATTTGCTGAGACCCTATTTGTACTGTTGCTTAAGTTTGGTGCTGTTCTGAGCATTATTTGTGGCTATTTGATGGCAGTTTCTTGTTGGAGGTGTATACTGCAATGTATTGTTATCGTGCTGTCATTTTCTGAGGTTGCTAAAACTACGTAAATTAGCGGTCTGCTAACTTGATCTCTCGAGAGGGAGTCTAACACAGTTTCATGGTGTGTTAGACCATGGATTAAACTTACACCGGAATATCCCTTTAAGGCTGAGTATTGGATCAGGACTCTGTATCGGCATTTACTAAATATTAAAGGACTCGGATCAGGATCGGGGTACAAAAAAACCTGATTGGGACATCCTTAGTTCCTACAATATCTTAATTAATGTTGCTCCAGGAATCGTTTTAACTTACAAAAAGTGACAAAGTTTTCATCAGAACAAACAGTAACCATTGCTTAAAATGGGATATAAAGTCCCTTGGGTGAGAGTCCTGTATTTGACCCATCCAGCCACAACAGCTTGGGTCAAATACAGGACTCTCACCCAAGGGACTGGGTTTTATATGCCATTTAAAAGAAATTGTTACTGTTTTTACAGTAAATGCACTTATCATTTCTCCTTTTTCAGTTGTCAGTTTAGTTGGGCGTATGCAACAAAAATACTTTGCTAGGTTTAGGCAGCAAAATACCTGGTTAGGTTTGTGAAACCATAAATCATTTTACAACGTTAACCATGTGCTAGAAATGATAACCTCTCCCATGTGCATATGTTTCTGGTCTATTTTCGGTATCACAAAGCTATGACAGTACAAAAATGTGACTGGTCAGTTGCTATGACAGCCCTGGAGCAACATTAATCATGACGTGGCAGGAAAAACACCAACACGGCGTATGGGTACCACCAGTTGATCTTTAATACCAACTCTTATTATATTGACATTTGGGAAATTTCACATATATGAATAGTCTAACCCTTGCTGCATAACACACCTAACCAACTAAACCAACTAAATGTGATGGCGAGTAGCTTACTACTGTCCTGTCCACTGACTGCCTCTGTGCATTAACGTTTCTTCTATTTGGAGTTAATATTTGTTTTCTGGTCCCAGTTTGTTTCATTTAGCGTGATTTATGGGTGCTGATTTTAGTCTGACTTTCTGATGTTTTGAGTTGACACTATTAAGGGCAATTTGGCTAATCATTTCCAGTGTTTCTGTTAGCCTGCTTCAACCACAGTGAGTTGCTCTATGGCAACTTAAAAGCCTCCTGGGAGAAATGACGGGTCCTACTCTAAAAGCTGTGGAAGTAGCTGGTTTTGTTGGGACATTTTTTCAGGTCTACATGGGTGCTTCTGGTCTGAATCGGGTTCGGAACGGGGCACCCTCATCCCCACCACCCCCCAATTACTTTCTCATTCATCATGTCTTTCTGTCAGTTTTTCTTTCTCTGCGTTACTTTCACTAATTTCTCATCATGCTTGGACTTTGTTTCGCTGTCAGTCTGATCTCATGTGCTCCGTGTTGTCATTGTTGTTATTAATACAGTAACTGACTGACTGAATGCTTTATGTAAAGGTGATGCCAGTGTTGACAAACTGTTATATATCTGATTTTACGAAGAAGCTGAGGAGATGAGATTATTGACTTTTACAGATCCCAGGAAAACAGAGTAAGCTTTAATGTGAAGAATGATGTTGAGCTACACAGTGATGCCATGTTTTAGTGTGTGTCTTTTATGTATGTTTCTGGATGTGGATGTGTGTGTCTGTCTTTATACCTGTAGGTCTCCAGCCATGGCGGGCGGTCTTTTTGCTATAGAGAGAGACTTCTTCTTTGAGCTCGGTCTGTATGACCCTGGACTGCAGATATGGGGAGGAGAGAATTTTGAAATATCATACAAGGTAAGCAAGGAGTAGTCCAGTTTGTACACTGTGAGACTGAATGATGCCACTCACTGGTTAATCATGTACGTACATCTCTGTGTTTTTATATAGATCTGGCAGTGTGGTGGACAACTGCTTTTTGTACCATGTTCTCGTGTTGGCCATATCTACAGACTTCAAGGATGGCAAGGCAACCCTCCACCTGCACATGTTGGATCGTCACCCACTCTTAAGGTAGAATAGCTCACGACTACAACTCTGAGTGTGACTAAAACACTGTGTGTAAGCGTGGTTCTGTCTATGTCCAATTATTCTATGAAGTGGGCATGTTCACAGGCAGTGTCTGAAATTCACTTTTTGACTCACCAGCCAAGTTTACTGGTAGATGAAAAAATGTCACTGGTTAAGCAAATCAGAATCAGAATTTCTTTCATTTGTCCCGCAAACGGGGAAATTTCTTCATCACAGCAGACAAAGGACAGTGGTATTGTATTAAACAATAATAACGTATTATACAATGCAATATGGGTGGAACGGTTCACAAAATCCACGGTTCGGTTCATGTCACGGTTTTGTGGTCACGGTTTTCGGTTCGGTTCGGTATACGCTGATCGTTAGGAAAATCATTTATGTCTTGTATAGTCAGGTTAAAACTGAAAGAATGAGGCAGTCTGACATTTGATACATCATTGTGACAGTCTTAGGTTAAAAGTAGGTAAGATTCTGGCACTGCAAGAGAGGAAACATTGCTAGTTCCAACATGCTTTTCATTTATTTGGCAAAGACAGTTATCTTTAACAAATACTAAGAACAAATAGTTATTCACTGTCACTAATGTACTGTAATGGGCAGTCACAGTCAGGAAACTTTCAGTAGCCCTGCAGGTCCATCCATCACTAGTCAGCACTACATAGGCTATGTCAGACAACTCTCTAACATTTCCTCGTCGGGTCTCTTCATAAAGTGTGGGAATTACCGTGTTGCTTTAGTGTTTGCGGGAGGGGATTTTATTTTATATCGTGGCTCGAGTGTTTTAATCATACAAAAAAATCCCACACCCTCCACCACGGCAAAAGGCTGCATGTCTTTGGCTATGAAACACCACTCCTTTCGTTATGCATGTTGCCCCGTCTGACTCGTCACTGTCAGGCTGTTTAAAAGCTGCGGAGAGCAGAAGTCGTCCTGTCGACTCTCTCCCTTTCCTCCTTGCGCTGCCAGTTGTCTCACTGGGATGATGTCTTTGCAGATGAGCTGACATGTTAGTCGTGTTACTGTTAGCATAAACAACATGTTGCACAATGCTTGCACACTGTCGCACTTTTGCCAACAACTTTCATACTGCCGTCATCGTAGGTCACTCAAAATGCAAAGTGGTCCCATACAGCAGACCTATACAGTGCTGCTGGTGCATCTTCTAGATCTGACACCTTTCCACTCGCCATGCCCACAAACGTCTCCACAGCTGACCCAAATATACTCTATTACTATCTGCTACACCGCTTTGCTTCTTGTTCTTGTTTACTGGCGGTTGGCATCCAGCTCGGTACCGCCACCTGCTGCTCTGGAGTATACACGCTTCGCCTCGTTAGTAAATGAGAAAAAGAAGTTGCGTGTGCCTATGAACCGAACGGTACACACGCGCCCCGAACCGTGACAAGCCTACCGAACGGGACTGATTTTTTTGATGAACCATTCCACCCCTACAATACAATAAAAAAGTAAGAAATAGAAGTAGACTCATATACATTGTAGATAATGTTTGACACTGTTATCAATGTAATTGTAAGCAGTCTGGCAGTGTGTTGTTGAATAATAATACATATGGGTATGTGAAATTGTCCAGTTAGTGCAAAAAACCCTAACCCTATTGGGAGCAGTGCTGGTTGTACAGTCTGACAGCAGCAGGAAGGAAGGACCTGTGATACCTCTCCTTCACACACTTGGGGTGTATTAACCTATCACTGAAGGAGCTGCCCAGTGCCGAGATAGTGACCTGCAGGGGGTGGGACTCCGTCACATGCAGTGATGACAGCTTGTCTATCATCCTGCTCTCTCCCACCACCTGCACTGGGTCAAGAGGGCTTCACCGGATGGAGCTGGTCTTCTTCTTCTACTTCTACTTCTATAAGTTTATCCAGTCTCTTCCTTCCTACTTTTAGGATGCGGATCCTGCGCCAATTCTCTGTCGCCGCCTCTGTGTGAATCTCTCGGAGGCGTCGGGGGTGAAATTTCGCTCTGGCGTTGATCCACCTCTAGAGATAGTATCTGAGGCGTAGTATTGGCGAATCAAACCAGTGTGAATGGATAAGCTGGCTGTGTGTATCGAGGGCATGTCTGTCAGCCGGGTTTACATTGACAGGAGGACACCGGGGAAACACATTGAAAAAAATCACCGCCATCATCATGACGTGTACCCTCACGCCTCTTTAGGAGCCACAGCACCGGCTTTCTGTGTGAATTACACAACAGTTCGTCTTTAAGCTGGCACTGCTTGGAGAACTGACGAACCACTGCTGCTGCGATAATGCATCTTCTCTGTGTGAAAGGGGCTATCGTCGCCCTCATTAGGGCTGATGCCACCACAGAGTCATAGAAGGTTGTCAGGAGTGACCCCAGCACTCCAAAGGACCTGAGCTTCCTCAGCAGATGGAGTCTGCTCTGACCTTGTTGACCTTGTATGTTGCTGCAGTGTGATCAGCCCAGCCCAGCTTATTGTTCAGGTGAACAAGATACTTGTAAGATGTCACCATCTCTATGTCTGTTCCCTGGATTTCCACCTGTGTGCAGGGTTGTTTGTGCCTGCGGAATTCCACCACCAGCTCTTTGGTCTTCCCGGCGTTGAGCTGAAGGTGGTTCTGCTGGCACCAGTCCACAAAGTCCTTAATAAGTTCTCTGTAGGCTCTGCTGTCCCCGTCCCTGATGAGACCAACGATAGCAGAGTTGTCTGAGAAGTTTTGTAGATGGCTATAGGGGGAATGGTGGGAGAAGTCTGCAGTGTATAGCGGCCGGAAAAGGGTGGCTTGCTCCCTCCGGGTTGGGGGAGAGTTCCTGCCTCAAGTGGAGGACCTTAAGTATCTTGGAGTCTTGTTCACGAGTGAGGGAAGGATGGAGCGTGAGATTGACAGGCGGATCGGTGCACCAGCCGCAGTAATGCGGTCGTTGTATCGGTTTGTCGTGGTGAAGAGAGAGCTGAGCCGAAAGGCAAAGCTCTCGATTTACCGGTCAATCTACGTTCCTACCCTCACCTATGGTCATGAACTTTGGGTCATGACCGAAAGAATAAGATCCCAGATACAAGTGGCCGAAATGAGTTCCCTCCGCAGGGTGGCGGGGCGCTCCCTTAGAGATAGGGTGAGGAGCTCTGTCACCCGGGAGGAGCTCAGAGTAGAGCCGCTGCTCCTCCACATCGAGAGGAGCCAGCTGAGGTGGCTTGGGCATCTGTTTGGGATGCCCCCGGGACGCCTCCCTCGGGAGGTGTTCCCGAGGAAGACCCAGGACACGCTGGAGTGACTATGTTGCTCGGCTGGCCTGAAAACGCCTCGGGATCCTCCAGGAAGTGCTGGAGGAAGTGTCCGGGGAGAGGGAAGTCTGGCTGTCCCTGCTCAGGCAGGTGTCCCTGCTCAGGCAGCTGCCACCGCGACCCCGCCCCGGGTAACGCGGAAGAAGATGGATGGATGGATGAAAGTTTGCAGTGTGTTGTAAGGTCAGGTGCAGCAAAGCATGGTGGAAGATAAAACATCACACTGGCAAGGGTTGTGCAGGAAAAAAAACAGGAAGACTTGTATTTATAGTCTCAAAAACAAACAAAGAAAGAAACTTCTTACTCAGCTTCAGACCGTTCTGGTCGCTCTCTTTCCAAGAAAAAAAAAAACTCCTCTCCCATTCCACTCACATATATAGCGGGAGAGTCCGCCATTCCAGTTCAACTGGCCTATCAGGGCAGATCTCTATAATGGAGAATTGAAAAGGTTTACAACATGGCTTTCTTTCACTTGCTCACACTAACAAGTTCTAAATTCATTCTTCCTTAAACTAAGATACCTACTGCACATTCACAACAAACAAATGATTTGTACTTTATTCAGTATTTATCTTAATTACCCGTCATGACATCACACATCCATTATCCAATCGAAACTGAGAACACGCCTTCTCATACTCCAAATAAAAAGACTACTGCTGGGGTGTGCTTCTTCTTTCCACACCAGCACAGACTATAACTCTGACAGGCTATTACTTTGATTACCACAAGTCTTTTATATACATTTTGAGTAATCAACTTAAAGTAAAATTCTTTGTGTTTAACAAATGTTCGTGGAAACATGATTTAGATTAAAAAAAACAGAAAACTGGGTGATTGTCTTTCCACCTTTGTGAACAAAAATTGGGGTAGCAACTAGTGAGGGAGCTGGTGCTTCATCACACAGTGTACAGGGTGAACAGGAAAGGGGACAGGACTGTTCCCTGTGGGGCCCCTGTACTGCAGATCATTGTGTCCGACACGTAGTCCCGAGTCCTCTGGTTGGTTGGTGAGGTAGTCGAGGATCCAGGACGCGAGGTGTTGGTCCTACCCCGTGAGCTCCAGCTTGTCCCCCAAAAGTGCAGGTTGTATGGTGTAAAAAGCACTGGACAAATCAAAGAACATGATCCTTACAGTGCTTCCAGGCTTCTCCATGTGAGACAATGAGGAAGGTGATGGCGTCACTGGAGTGGGTCCATAAAAGGACCCACCAGAGGGCTTACAGGGTACAAAATCAATAGAAAAGAGGGGGGGATTAATACATTCCATCTCTCAGCTTACTTTCCGTCTTGATGTTTCTCTATCACCCCCTGTGGCTCTAGTAGAAAAGTGTGTGCACGGTGGGAAGCCAGTACTGTATTATCTTACATGTAGTCCATACCTCTCAGCGCTTGATGAATATTTATAATTACCATGATGCAGCTCCAAATGCAAAAATGTTTGTCATGTTGATGTGTGTGTCTGTGTGTGTAGAACTATGTTCGTGTGGTGGAGGTATGGTGGGATGACTATAAGGATTACTTCTACGCCAGTCGTCCTGAAACTCTCACTCTAGCCTATGGAGACATCAGTGAGCTGAGACGCTTCAGGTATAACATACTATACATACTTCATTTTACACATTTACCCACTTAAAGGAACCTGTAAACTGCCTCAGAATCTGCAAAAATCATAGGATCACAATATCACACTCGAAGAAAAGTCCACAGACAGCTGATTTGGAACTTCAGCAACTAAAACTTGTCTGTGGCCAAATTCTGAGAGTATCATGAAGTTAGGAGCAAATCTTGACAATGCGAGGGCTGCTACGACCAACATCTACAAACCCAACAATCAGAATATTGCATGAAATAATACCGAACATAAATACAAATGTACGTGCTGTTAGGTCATTTAGCATATTAGCCATATTCAAAACATGAGTGGTGGAGATGAATCACCACATAATCATTGCACAACCTGAAATGCCTCGAAATTGATGTCATACAGTTTGACTCAACTAAAATTTTATTAGAGCCATCTTGCTCAAATGTGATATTGAATGAACTTCGAAGAACGTGGAAGTGTTGCGCAACACAGTGAGTAAGCTTCACTAATGGTTCATAAAGACAAATGTCTGCAGTGACGTTAAGTTTTTATACTTGAGATTGTTACATGGTTAGGTGAGTCTCAAATCCTCCAAAGCATCAAATTGTCAGTTTTTATGTTTCAGAAGAGACATTGACACATGAGCGGCCGTTTATTTGTGTTTGTTTTCCTTAGCATATCAGTTGTAAAATTGTTTCACACTGAAGTTTCTTAACATTTGAAATAATAATGAAATAAGCAGTTAAATGCAATTCCTTCGCTTATTTTTTAGAAATGGTTCTGAAGCTCATGTATTATTAACTCACTATAAAACTAAGTTCGCTGGTTATAAATGATTGTTTTGGTGCTTGTTTGCTGAACTTTTTGTCAGGGAGGAACATCGATGCAAGAGCTTCAAGTGGTTCATGGAGGAAATAGCCTATGACATTCCAATGCACTACCCTCTGCCTCCTAAAAATGTAGAATGGGGAGAGGTAGGTAGACACACACACACACACACACACACACACACAGCATAACAGTTTCTTTCATTGTTGTTAGATAAGTCATGTGTGTGTATCCTGTCTATGTGTAGATTCGGGGCTTTGAGACAAGTTACTGTATCGACAGTATGGGACACACCAATGGAGGCAATGTGGAAATAGGACCTTGCCACAGGATGGGTGGTAACCAGGTAATGAAACAATGGGGCTTCTGCAACAACAACAGTTCTGGTTCACGCTCCTGATTTTGCATTCTGACCAAAAGCCTGTTGGTTCTAAGCTGGAACCAAGCAACTTTACCTTGACCTGAAGTGTCATCTGAAATGGAAAGTAATATCCTTGATAGAAGGGTTCTGCTCAAAACTGGTGGAAGAGTAGATAGATAGATAGATAGATAGATAGATAGATAGATAGATAGATAGATAGATAGATAGATAGATAGAACTACTTTAATGATCCCAGACAGGGAAATTATTTTGTTACAGCAGTAGTGGGACCGCAATAAAACACTTTACATAACATAAATAGAAGGCAATATATACATAGTGTATATATACAATGCACAGTGTGCTATAAACAATAAACAATAACAATATATACAACAAAACAAACTATGCAAAATATATTATGAACAATAATAATATATACAAACAGTACAGAGACCAGAGTTCTCTGTCAGGCAGAGGTGAGAGAGTTGTTGTATAAAGTGATGGCTTGTGGCAGGAAAGATTTCCTGTATCTGTTGCTACGACAGTGAAGCTGAAGCAGCCTTCCGGAGAAGGTGCTCCGCTGTCTGACCAGTGTGAGTTGGAGAGGGTGGAGAGGATTATCCATGATGGATAACAGTTTTTTCAGTGTCCTCCTCTCCACCACAGCCTCCGGAGTGTCCTGTTTGCAGCCAATCACAGAGCCAGCCCTCCTGATCAGTTTGTTGAGTCTGTTGGTGTCGCTGGCTCCGATGCTGCTTCCCCAACAAACTACAGCAAAGAAAAGTACACTGGCCACCACAGACTGGTAAAAGATCTCCAACATCTTGCTGCACACGTTGAAGGATCTCAGCTTCCTCAGGAAGTAAAGTCTGCTCATCCCCTTCTTGTAGACAGCTTCAGTGTTAGATCTCCAGTCCAGTCTGTGGTTGATGGTAACGCCCAGGTACCTGTAATCCTCCACCGCCTCCACATCCCTTCCCAAAATGTGGAGTGGTTGAAAAGCCGGTCTTCCTTTTCTTCCTGAAATCTATCACCATCTCTCTGGTCTTGCCGATGTTCAGCTGCAGGTGATTCTGTCCAGTCCACTCCACAAAGTTATCCACCAGTGCCCTGTACTCCTCCTCCTGTCCCTCACTTATACACCCAACAACAGCCGAGTCGTCAGAAAACTTCTGTAGGGCGCGCAGGTGGTGGAGTGGTTAGAGCGCATGCCATAAACACAGCCGACCTTGGTTCGATTCCGGCTGGAGGTCCTTTGCTGCATGTCACATCCCCCTCTCTCTCCCATGTTTCCTCACTGTCTACTGCCAATAAAGGTGTCTATGCCACAAAAAAAAAAAAATCTAGAAAACTTCTGTAGGTGACACGACCCGGTGTTGTACTGAAAGTCAGTGGTGTATAAGGTGAACAGGAAAGGAGACAGTACAGTCCCCTGTGGAGCTCCTGTATCACTGACCACCACATCAGACAGAACACTGCCCACTACGGACAAACTGTGGCCTGCCTGTCAGGTAGTCAGTAATCCAGGAGATCATTGTGTCGTCTACACCCATCACCCGCAGCTTCTCCCCCAGTAGCAGTGGCTGAATGGTGTTAAAAGCACTAGAGAAATCAAAGAATGTGATTCTCACAGTGCTTCCTCCACCATCCAGGTGCGAATGGGCTCGTTGCAGCAGGTAGATGACAGCGTCATCAACTCCCAAGTGGGGCTGGTAGGCAAATTGCAGAGGGTCTAGCAGGCCTCAGGTTGGCCAAGACCAGTCTCTCCAGCACCTTCATGACGTAAGATGTGAGGGCCACTGGTCGGTAGTCATTGAGATCTGATGGTGTCGACTTCTTTGGAACAGGAACCAGGCAGAACGTCTTCCAAAGCACTGGTATTCTCTCCTGACCCAGGCTCAGGTTGTAGAGGTGTTGTAGGACAGGAGACAGCTGGCTGGCACATGTCTTCAGGATCCTGGGGCTGATACCGTCAGGGCCTGCAGCCTTCTGCTGGTGGAGTCTCTCCAGCTGTCTCCTGCTGGTGTCTTCAGTGAAGGAGGAGGAGGAGGAGGAGGAGGAGGAGGAGGAGGTGGAGGAAGAGGAGGAGGAGGAAGAGGAGGAGGAGGAGGAGAGGTGTTGCACAGGAGAGTTCACAGCAGGGAAGTGAGGGGGGAGGGGAGGAAGCATTCGGGGCAGTGAGGGTGTGTGGGGGTCTGGAGGTGTCGAGGAGACGACAGAAGGCTGTGAGCTGAACCTATTGAAGAATCTCAGCTCATTTGCTCTCTCCAGGCTGCCTGATGACTGTCTGCCGCTCACCTTACACCCAGTGATCTGCTTCATACCACTCCACACATCCCTCACATTGTTCTGCTGAAGTTTGGCCTCCAGCTTCCTCCTGTAGGCGTCTTTACAGGCCCTCAGCATATCCCTGAGTTCATGCTGCACTCTCCTCAGTTCTTCCCTGTCTCCAGACGTGAACGCCTTCTTCTTCTGGTTAAAAAGGGCTTTCAGGTCATTGGTGATCCACGGCTTATTATTAGGGAAGCAGCATACAGTCCGGGTTGGCATGGTGGTGTGTTCACAGAACCTGATGTATTCTGTGATGCAGTCGGTCATGCTGTCGAGATCCTCTCCATGTGGCTCAACGAGTGCATCCCAGTCTGTCAACTCAAAGCAGTCCTGTAGTGCGTCAGCAGCCTCCTGAGTCCACCTCCTCACACTCCTAGTGTGGACAGGCTGCCGCTGAACAAGAGGGACATACTTAGGGGTCAGCAGAACCAGGTTGTGGTCAGATCTTCCAAGCGGGGGGAGGGCTGTGGGACTGTATGCATCCTTAGCATTTGCATATAAAAGATCCAGTGTGTTACAGTCTCTGGTGGGGCAGTCAACATACTGGTGAAATGTTGGGAGGGTTTTGTCCAGTGAGACATGATTAAAATCCCCAGTGATGACAATAAATGCGTTAGGATGCTGCGTCTGTATCTGGGCAACAGCGGAGTGGATGACGTCACAGGCCAGCGCTGCATCAGCTGAAGGAGGAACGTACACACTGATGATGATGGCGGACGTGAATTCACGGGGCAAATAATAAGGCCGCATCCCCACAGTCAACAGTTCAATGTCCGGGGTACAGAGACGTTCCTTCACGTGAACATGTCCGGGATTACACCACCTCACACTCACACACAGTGCAATCCCTCCTCCTTTCTTCTTTCCGCTGCTTGTCACGTCCCTGTCCGCCCGAACAGTGCTGAAGCCGGGTACCGCCACGCTGTGGTCCGGGATGTGTGAGTGGAGCCATGTCTCTGTGAAACACAACACACTGCACTCACGATATTCCCTCTGAGACTTTATCAGCGCGGCGAGCTCGTCAGTCTTGTTCCCCAGAGACCTCACGTTCCCCATAATGATCGCTGGTACAGCCGGTCTGTGTCTCCTCTTCTTCGCCCTCTGTTTCACTCCGGCTCTGCACCCCAAGCGTCTCCTCCGCAGCTCCTTCAGGACCTCAGGCCTGGCTCCGGGCAGCAGTGCAGGTTCACACAGCAGTGCAGGTTTACACAGCGCAATCAGCTGGTCGCGTGTGTAAACAATGCGCTCAATGATGCGCTCCTGACCCAGTGTTGCTAGGGTGAGCAAAAACATCATGCCTTAAAAATTTTAAAAAAGAAAAAATGTAAAGTGTTCGTCTTCTCTCAGTCTCTGGAGAAGAGTTGCCAAATTTCAACGAAAATCAGAACAGAAATACAACAAAAACTACGAAAAAACTTGAAAACCCACAGGAGCTGCTGTTACAGGCTGCCACCTAGTACGGCGCCATAGCAACCAGCTAGTTCACTAGTCCGCTAGTCCTTTGTTCGCAATGTACCACACTACATTGTCAAATTTAAAACATTTATGAACAACATAATGTAACAATAACATATCTTCAGTCAATTCGAAACTTAAACAAAATAACCTGTCATCTAGTTTCTGCAGAGCTTGCAAACTGGCTTTTTTGTCGACAACGCCAACGTGTCGAGTGGCGTTGCCCCTTTCAGGAATAGGGCGGTGCGTGAGGTGTGAGTGGGCGAGTGAGAGTGAGGGAGCGTGCGTACGTGCGGACAGTGGGAGAGGAAGGAGAATTGAAAGGAGTAGCAGTAGTAGCGACAGCAACAAAGTGCACAATATATGCTGCAGTTTGGCTGTGAATAAAGGCGACAGCTCCTCAAGATACAGCAAAGCTCCCTGGTATTATTTCCCGACCAGCTTAACACGTGAAAGTGGTTCACCCTGAAGGTAAACACAAACTTCGGCCCTGGAGGAAATCATCTCCCCTGTGCTTCCTGACCACGGTCTGGGAGCCGAACAGGAATGGTGTAGCACCATGCTATCGTTTGGCTGGCTGTAGCTAATAGCTACTGGCTTAGCTAGCAGCTAAGTTAGAGGAGGTTGACTCGCAGCACTTCAACACTTGTGTGTTTTTTTTCCGCTTGGCAAGCCGACCGGACATGACATGGGGGTGTGACAGCATCGACGATTCCATTTTTATTTTAATTTTTAAGATTTTTAAATCTTAAAAATTAATTTAAGATTCCATTTTTCTAATTCGAAGTTCGAGATTGTGACTTAATTTCGGTCGATTTCGTGACACCCTTAGTCTTTAGTGTGTAGGGCAGAGTATAGTAAATATATATATATATATATATATACAGCTTGCCTGAAGTCCTTTCTTTTTCTACCCCTGCCTTAATTTGCATGTTAATCAGAAATTAGCTTTCCCTCCTGGCTTAAATACGCCAAACAAATTGTTGTATGTATTGTAAGAGTCATATTTTGTTTTTGTCTGACAGGTTATTTTCTTCTTCTCTGAGGTCAAAGCAAAGTGTGCATAGCTGTCTAGTGTCTACCACCTAGTCTTGTGGTTTTACTTGTTAGTACCACTAAGAATCACCACAGTCGCAGCCGTTTCTTTATCCTACAGATTGCAGCATTTCAAGCAACATGTCAGTGAACAAATGATTTAGCAAAACCAAAACAGACATTTTGTTTTAGTTCATACAAAAAAGCAGCAACCAACTCTGAGGCTGTGTCCGAATTACTCCGTGTTTGTTTTATGGTATACTACATTCACTAGTGGCTACCGTTTAGCTGTTAGAGCTAACATCATCTCTGATATGCTGTGACAATTATGATAGGAATGTTCCATCTGTGTGACCAATCACACCATGACAAATAATTTTGAAAGATCACCATAGTAATTTAATGTCTCAATGCACTGGACAACATGTCATATTGTTTTAAGGCACACTTCCACTTGCAAAGAAGACAGGCACAGACCGATTTCATTCTGAGCTCAGGGTCAATTCATGATGTGCAATATTTGAATGTAAAGGCAGAGGTTGTTCAAAGTAACTGATAATGTTAATAAAACAGAGGTTTTCATCTCTCTTTGTGGATGTCAACCTCTGCAAATGAATGTGCTTATATATGGACTGTGTGTGTGTGTGTGTGTAGTTGTTCCGCATCAATGAAGCCAACCAACTGATGCAGTACGATCAGTGCTTGACCAGAGGAAGTGATAATTCAGCTGTCATCGTCACACACTGTGATCAGAATCAGCACACTGAGTGGAAGTACTTCAAGGTGAGACAAACGCACACACACACACTATTGATCCAAACAACAAATCTCTTCTTTACTTGTATTTGACTGTGCTCTGTTCATCAGCACACTGATCAATCTGAGACAGACTAGACAGAAAGTGAAATGAACAAGAATAAATCCACTGCCCCGTTTCTCTCTGTCTCTGTCTCTCTATGTAGGATCTACATCGGTTCACTCATGTGACAACAGGTAAATGAATACATAATTTTTACATGGAAAACTGTTGCTGACAGTTATCATGTGTCCAGTAGAGGAAAGATCAGGAAGTCTTCATTTTGATGAAGTTTTTTCAAATAACTAAAGTAGTCTGCACACAGTCTGAAAACTATCAGCCACTGACTGTCACACTCCTACTAATGTGGTCTGTAGTACTGTAGTTTGAACAGCTAGAGGGGAAAAACTGGGGAAACAAGGATTTTCAGCCTGTGTGTAACTTTTCAAACTAGAGCCCCTGTCATCAAATTGGATGTGTATCCATGTCAGTGACAGCTAATTAGCAACAAGTGCAGCAAAGGAATGTCAAAGATACAGGCGGCTGTGACTCAGGGCTAGAGCCAATGTCATGCTATCGGAAGGTTGCTGGTTCGATTCCCCTGGTCTGCATGTCAAAGTGTTCTTGGGCAAGATTCTAAACCCCAAACTGCTCCTGATGGCACCTTGCGTGACAGCAACCGCCATCAGTGTATGAATGTATGAATTACTGTAAGTCGCTTTGAACAAAAGTGTCTGCTAAATGCCCTAACTGAAATACAGAATGGTGTACAGTTTGCTGTTGTATTTGGTGTAAATGTGTGCATGCTTTTGTCTTTTTGATATAATTTGGTGAGACCACAATGGTACTAATGGACACATTGTGCAGTTGCTTAAACTAGATGAGCTCCAATATCAAAAATAGATCAATATTGGAGGCCATCTCCCACTTTATAAGGTTCTCCTCCAGGGATCTGTAAGGAAGGAGATGTAATTTGAATGAAATATTCCTATACCAAACACTACTATTAATGTTCATCTGTGTTCTCCTAACAGGGAAATGTCTGGACCGCTCCGACCTGCTGCACAAAGTGTTCATATCAGACTGTGACACCAGTAAAACCACTCAGAAATGGGAGATGAACAACATAGTGGCTGTATGAAGATTGCAGGGAGCTTGGAGAAGAACATGGTGACTGTATGAGAACATACACACTGACTAACATATGCCAAGAAACACATCCATGCTGTAAGTTTACAGATATCTCAAGCTGATACTTTTAAAGAAAATACGTTTTCAATATGAGCTAGTCAGTGTCAGTTCACCTCCTACATAATGAAGCCAGAATGATCTAATAAAAAGATAATAAGTATCAGCAGTTAACAGTTTCAACCCCAGACTGTTCAGTGTCGGTATTTGGTATCAGCCAAAATTTGCCTTTTGTCAATCTCTGGTCCATATGCATTATACCGACACATACACCCCAGATGGTAAAAGAAGAATTGTGGCGGCTGAAGCAACTAGTCCTCAGAATGACCTGTTGGACAAACACTGATCTGGTAACATGTTGGGCTCTGTCTCTGTCTTTCATTGTGTTTACACATGTCTGTCTGTCTGTCTGTCTGTCTGTCTGTCTGTCTGTCTCTCTCTGTCTCTCTCTCTCTCTCTCTCTCTCTCTTCTTTTGGTCTCTCAGGTCTTTTCTGAACCACTACAATGATTTATAAAATTTCAAACTGTTGAACAGTCATGCTCTCATTAGACATTTTCAATCAACTGTTAGCCAAACAGATTAATTCACTCACCAAAGAGTCCTTTTTATTGGTGGAGGATTCAATCACATCATCAGTATGTTTAAATTGAGTTGGTACATACACCGGCTGGCATATGTTTGCTTCTGTCTGTGAGTCAAGGCCAGATTCAGGCTGAAATAGTCAAAAACAAATCATTTGTTAGATATATTAAAGAAAGAACACTTGGCATGTAAAACTGCCAGCCTGTCAGTCTGCCATCTGCTTCTTAAAGAGCCATCAGGCAAATGTTACAAACAAAAAGGTGACCAAAGTGATAGAGGCTGTCCTTAGATCCCAGGAAAGTATAAGTAAAGCTCCTACAGGCACATGCTGAACAATTTACCAAGGACACATTGTATTATATTTATTTTTTCTTCACATTTGCACTCCAGAGTCTGCGAAGGAAATTTAATAACTCAAATTAAAGTGCCACTTCTAGCTTGGAGATAATACAGTGATCAAACAGGCTGAATTTGGTTGCTGAATAAGCAGAATTTAATCACCTCTGTATCAAAAGCCTGAGCACGAAAAAAAACATGGAAATTACAAAGCCAGCAATGCTTGTGTCTTCTTGCATCAAACTTCATACAGCGTTAGTTTGTCATTCTGAGTAGGTCATGACTGAACGTGTCATGCTCTCCCACAAAACACTTTAAAATGGACAGCATGGATAAAAGTAACTATGTTTTCTGAATTTGATTGGTTGCTGATTACTTCTGTTGTCTTCAACTGACCTGAATCCATCTTCATCAACTTCTTCAAACACTAAGTTGCTTTACAGTTTCTTAAACATGTTGAGAGAGCAAATCTGTGACAACAGTGATCTGCCTGCCTTACTGACAGTCTCGATGAGTATTTCAGTAGCTGACCAGTTGACTGTGAATTAGTAACTGCCTGTCTGAAAAGGGGGTGGGATAAAAAAATATACTGGATCATTTGGGTGAGGAATGACACCAGCGAGAAAAAATGATTTATTTTTGGGAAACAACAGATGAAGAAAACGTGACTGCTTTTTTGTTTGTTTTTTCAGGGGAAAGGGTTTGGTGTATGGGTAATCATGTATGCAATGTTTTGTACAATGTAAATATATTTCTTTGTAAAGATGATCATGATGCATTTTGTGAAGGGCCTTGAATGATATTGTAAATATCTAACTTATAGCAGAGTTTTAATATGGGCAGAACAGTGGGTGATGGAGCAAATAAAACACCTGATTTTATCACTACAGTTGTGTTTTCTTTTGTTATTGGGATTTCAGAGCAAGTAACTGCACCTTGAGATGGTGCTGGAGTGGGGTCATGCACACTATCACACCACAATGTCCCAGTTGGATTTGACTCTTATAAGTTTCTTGCAAAAACAGTGAAGTAACTTAACAATGACCAGTATTCCTACCTTTTTATTGACTTGTACTCATATTTAATACCAGTATATATGTAAATACTATATACTATATAAATACAGTTGAAACAGCGTTACATCAACCCTATATCTGTATAGAAATGCTATATTACATCAGCGCAGTGAGTGACTGTTTTTAAAGCCCCTACTTATGACAGATTTCATACATTTACATCATGCTGGACTTTGTGAGTTCAGAGCCTGTCTCTCTACACAACAGTCGTGCACGTTTCCCATTGGTTGTGGCGACAGGAAAAACAGATGACGCAATACGGAAATTAAGGTTGGTTGTGTTTCTCTGTCAACAGTACTCAAACGTAACGCCGACATTTTATTAAACGCTTTAATCGTTTGTTGAGAGAAACAACGACTGTCGGTAGAAATTGTAGCAATACACAGCAAAGTCATGAAAGAGTTGTTTATAGTTATATTGCAGTTACTGTTGCTCGTACACACCAGGAGTTGGGATGACGGTAAGTTTGGCTTCCGTGGACTTTTGCTTCAGCACCTTTTGAATGTGATGTCGGAGTTGTGTTTTTATTCACAGACAGACGAAACACACGACTTCCGATCACAGCACACTTAGGAAACTAAATAGCATGTGAAAGCTAACATAAATTAATCTGAATGCAAAACGGAACACAGTAAACATGAAAAAAGAGACCCGCTAGCCTGACTGTGGTCTGTACTACCTGTCACCTCCTGCCAGTTTAGCTCACATTGTGACCCACCCGTGTCAATATCATAATATCAAGTACATTTAGATAAGAGATAAACATACTACTACTACTACCAATCATAATAATGATTACGACTTACTAATATTTATTTAAGCAATATCATATAATATAATTTCATAGAACTTGCTTATGTAAAAGAGGAAATTCAATATTTTTTCACTCTTAAAGAGTAACTTCATCAATTTTATCCATTAAAGTGGTATCGAGCCAGTCGTGGCTCAAGAGAAAGCTGTATGTAATCTGTTCAACTGTCTCCAGTGATGTCACTAAGTGGCTCTTTTGAGTTGTTGGTAATGTAGGCATCATTTTTTAAACTGTACATAATGAGTCCAACAGTGAAATGCAGACCAGTAGACTGCTGTTTAAAACCTGATATACATTACCCGTAATGCAACATAGCCACTGAGTGGATGGCGCAGGAGGTTTGTCAAGATTCTCTGATTGTGGTACTATGCATTTTGTTTGCAGAGCAGGAGCTTTACCGTGTTTCCAAACTGACTTTTAATCTTATAATGAAAACAAGTTTTTTTTTTTGATCTTCTCCCCACTGCAGGCAGTGTGCTGCTGCGGGATGTCCAGGTGTTGACTCTGTACAAGGGACGCTACACCACAGCGAGGCGCTCCCGCCCTGTTTCTCAGCTTCAGTGTGTTGGAGGCTCCGCAGGCTGCCAGTCCTTCGCCCCGGAGGTGGTCCAGTGTCAGAACAAAGGCTGGGACGGAGTGGATGTACAGGTGAGGAAGGAGATGAGGCGAGGTATAAGATTTGGTCGTAGGGCTGCAACTATTAATTCTTTTGAATGTTATTTTCTCCAATAATCATTTGGTCTACAAAATGTCACGAAATAGTTATTAATTACCATCACAGCTATCGCAAGTCCAAGCTGATGGATTCAAACGGCTCATTTAATCAGACTGAGTGTCTAAAACACAGGGTCATGGAAAAAAATAAAATAATAATTAACTTTAAAGACGCTGCAGCCGATGAATATTTGGCTTTTCAACGTAAAAAAAAAAAAAGCCTTAAATGATCATTTGTTTGTCAAAATAGTTGACTGTGTCAAATAAAGTTCTGGTGCGAAATCCCTCATTCAGCACCAAAGAAATCTGAAAAGAACAAATCAAAGCAGATGCCTCATGCTTTGTCAGGCATTCTAACCAGAGTCTGACTGGTCATCTACCAGGCAGTTATATAAAACACAAAAGTAGTGTAGTCAGTAACGCATTATTACTTGTGACAGTACAACAGTGCAGTTAATACTCCACAACATTAAGTTGCAACAGAGTGAAAGCTAGTGGAGATGTGCATTTTTGAAAATTAAATATTATTTGTTTAGCTAAAAACAAAATATTGATTATTGATTTGATTACCATAAACATACCGCAACAAATACTGTAATGAATACATGTTTAAATGTGGAAACACAAATGATAAGTGGGGCTGAAAATAAACATACACATGTTCTCAAGAAAATCCATGCCAAGAACTGGGAGGCCTAGCTGGTGTGGTATTATATGGCATAATAATGCAAGTACACCCTTTCAAAGATCAATAAACTTTTATTACTAAAGAATATTTAGCATTGGAATTGGAATGTGAAGAAGACATTTTAAATATCCAAAATAAATAAACAAAACAACCAGAAACAATTCTGTCTCTGTTAGCAAAAATTGCACTTGAATTACACACAACCAAAAACAATAACCCTAACCTGTTAGTATGTTGTCTTCCACGCTGTACAGTTGTGGAATTGCCTTTGGAGACATGTATGTTCTCCCAGGCAATTTGTACTGGCTGTCAAATGTTTGCAGCGTTTGTCGAAATGCCGGCTTTTCGACGCTACAAAAGGGCTGCATCTCTTTAGCGATGTTTGTGTGCTGGCGTCAACAAGGGGTGTTTATTTTGAAAAGTGACCCTTTGTGTTATTGTTGTTTCGGTGTGTGACTTCCTGTCTGCTCAGTGCTAAATTCAGCTGAATTGCTCCGGAGGGCTTCAGGCTGCCGGAGCTGGGACGGAGCAGATATGCAGCGCAGCGGACCTGCTGGAAGTTCACAGACTAAAGTGAAACCTATCAGCTCTGCTGGCGTGGCGGAGACGTCATTCCACCTGTGATTCCAGATTCTTTGATTCGCCCCCTCTTACGTGCCAGTGTAAAAAAAAAAACACACCGGCAAATTCTCTGGTCGCACATGCGCGACTAAATGTAAAATGAGGTCACACTGTCTCAAATTTTGGTCGCAAAATGCGACCACTTGGTCGCAGTCTGGAACCCTGTAAGTGGTTCACCACGGTCATTCAGTTTGAATCCGAATGCTCCCGCACTGCAGCTGTCGCGTTCGGCTTTGAAACCAATTCCATCTTTGTTTTTATTCCGTCAAATCTCAACTAGCGTTACCTCTGGCTTGCTGCTCCTCACGGGGCTCTCATGCTGCACTCTGTGTTCTGTCAGGGGCAGGGCCCCGCCTCCCCACGCAGAGACAGAGGCTGTGTCCGAAATCATCCACTCGTTCCCTTCTCCCTAGTAACTACATAGGGAGTCCAACATACTGGACTATATAGTGAGCTCAACGGCAGAAAGAAAAGCACACTTTCGGACACTACTCCGGCGCCGTTAATGACGTCACTACTGTCGCGCAGTTGAAACGTGAATTGAAGCCTCCATGCGTTCGCCTGCAGCACAATGCATGATGGTAAATATTGCTTGGTAAGTGACCATCGGTTGTACACTACTTTTCGCGATGCATTGTGGGATACTTTGAGTGCACTATATAGGGTATAATATTTTCCACAAGACATTCGGACAGCACTACAAAATGGTGTAGTCACTATGTAGTGCACTATATAGGAAGGGGCAGCTTCGGAAAGCGCATTTGAAGTGCAATTACGTCACAACGCTGTGAGAAGTAGTGCTAGGCGGTATGACGAAAAATGTATATCACGGTATTTTTCAAAATTCCTATGGTTTCACGGTATATGACAGTATTTTTTTTCATGCATAATCAGGTGTTCACAGCATTTTCTACTGGTTGAGAGAGGAATTACTAGCCCCTTTTAGATAGAAAAGGCAGCACATTTGCTGCAAGGTAAAGGCAGCACTCTGTCTATCTTTAAGGGAGGTGTAATTTTCCTCTCTCAACCAGTTTCTCATTCCTTCTTTCCCAAAAAGCTGCCACTGGGGTCGGCGTAAACATGTGAAGTGACGTGAAGCACGAAGTTGGGCGTGAACAGTGACGTACAACATATACATCCGTGGCCCATATTCTCGCCTCCTCAGTCAAACACACGCCGATGTTAAACCCCCGCTAGTAATGGAAGCGTGCGGCCTTAGCGCACCACCCCCTCCGTTAGCTGCCTCAAGCAACAGACAGCTAACAGGAAGCAGGTGGAATTTGTCTTCAAAATAAGAGCTTTACATTGCACCCCATTGAAGTTTAGAACTGGGTTCTTAGTGGGGGGCTTTTAATTTGAAAGAAGTAACCGTTCCTAGCTTGCCGCTACACAAGTAGCGGACACAACCAAACAGTTACAGAGAGGAGGAGACGCTAACATCTCCCGGATCTCAGCGGCTTTCCAGTTGCTCATCTTGACGTCCGCGGGTGAAGTCATGATCTGCAATGTCTATCCTATCCATCTTCACCGTAACACAACACCAGAGCACTACTGTTTACCCTCGCAGTCGCACCATACCTGTTTAGCAGCGCAACATCGAAAAGGGTCCAGTCTGAAACAGTGTCGCGTGGTGCAGCATAGCGTTCCGAACGTTGTGTAATCAAATACAACAGTATGGCGGTATTCGGTGTGAACCGGTATACCGCCCAGCACTAGTGAGAAGCCTGTCCCAATTCAGAGGATCCTCCAAATGCACCCCACAAATGCTGCCTGCTTTGCCCTCTTCCTGGAGGATGCACCGCTACCCACCTTCGCGGCTATAAATTGCCCAAGGTTCATTGTGCGCCCGAAGAGAAGAAAGAAAGAAAGAAAGAAAGAAATAATGGCGACCTCAAGTAACGCAGATCTCACATTAAAATGTAAGTATTGGGTTTATTCTCGGTTTTTACTCATTTGAACATCAAACGCCAGATATGTTAAACTTCAAGGGACATTAAAACCTAAAAATATCATATCAGTTAAAATACGTCGGTAATGCTCAGCTTGATGCCTTTGGAAGTAAAGCCTCAAAAGCCTTCACTTTCAAACGTTTAGAGGTTGACTTATATCTTATGTTATTGTGACTGTGGAGATGTTATAGACTTGTTTTACTTCATATACATCAATGGACCAAGATGAACAGATTCATATCAGGTTGTGATCCCTGCTTTATTTCCAGACTGTAAACTAGAAGTCTAGTTAAACGTTTGAATAAAGAGCTAAGTTTATGATTATCCTTGTGATGATTATATTTTCATGCTGTATTAGAACTCTTTTGTCTGTTGAAGTAACACAAAACATCTTTTACATTTCATTGTGTTTTAGGGAGCTAACAGAGAGCTTCATCACTGTCTGAGGTCAGAACAACATTAGTTCACAGGGAGAAACATTCCACTGGCTGGATGGAAGTAAGGCAATAATAAATAAATAATAATAAATAGCCGATTTGTCAGTCCTGATGTCACTTTTTGTCAATCTTTGCATCCCTGTGTTAATGTGATCTTGTGTTGACCTTTTCTCTTGCTTCTCTCTGTGTTCAGAACAGTTCTGGAAACAATGGGCCTGCAGGGGAAGGTCGAGCCCAGCAGGCCAGAAACAAGTGGGACCATTTAAAGAACAAGTACAAAGTAGCTGCAGGTTTGAATGATGATGTGGAAACTAAATTCTATTTGTTTTACCCATGCAAGTTAATAAATAATTTGCTGACGTGACTGATTTCCACTGCCTCAGGATTGCTAATATCCAGGGACAGCAGAGGGTCAGCAGGAGGCCCAGCGCTGCTACTGGGTCCTGGTTTGTCCTCATGGATGAGGTGTTAGGACAGAGACCTTCCACTGCCCCCCCTGTCCTAACTGCCTCCATCCCTGAGGACACACCAGGGCCAAGTGACCAGGAGGAGGAAGATGAAGACGATAAGGAGGAGGAGGAGAGCCAGCCAGGACCGAGGAGGAAGAGGAGGAGGGAGGATGAAGGAGGACATGAGGCTGCAGAGAGGATGGAGAGGATCTTCTCTGTTCCAGAGGACAATCCTTACATTATAGCTGTTGTTATTTAGTTAATGTATGAGTTCTTTTTATATTATTTGTTCATAATTGTTCATTTTATATAATTCATGAAATAAAATATTGTTCTATTGTTACACGTTGTCTATTCTATTCGGTATGAACAGCTTAAGTACAATTTATAACAGCAAACAGCATCAAGTGCTACTTTTCAGTGACAACAAGGGATTGAATGTTTTCTTTTATTATTAAAGTCTGTGTAAAGCAAATTCAGCCATTTTCTTCTAAACACATTAAAAAGGTCATAAATGTATTTCCTTAAAACATGTAAAAAGCCATTCAACCATTTAGAATTTAATTTTGGAGCTAGGCTCACAAACTGTGTTTCATGATTTCTGTGTTCAGGATTTAATGGGCGGGTCAGAAACGCGGCCATGATTTGCATAAACCCGGCCCTGCTGCGGAAGCCGTATAAATACATTCAGCCATTAACTTCGGAGGTTATTCCGCTTGCTCTCCAGTCATGAATAGCATCTCTTAGAATAGTTTGCAGCTAGCTAACCAGTCAGCTAAACATTCATGTCTCCTCCTCATCGCTCCTGCATCTTTCCTGGATGCCACAGTGTGCAGGGTAACGGCGCCGTTAGCTTATTTAAGTTTACTAAGGACGACAACGTAAGGAAACGGTGGATCAATTTTGTCAAAAGGAGCTACTGTGGAGAGTTAAAAATCACCACCAACACCGTCTCTGCAGTGTCCACTTCACCCCCGATAGTTACAGCAACTGTCACCAGGTAAAGTCTGGATATCTGAAGAGTCCGTTGACGCTGGTCCGTGTGGCCGAACCGACCCTCTTTGTCCCCGGCTTGCATCCTCCCGTCCCGCCGACAGCGCGCGCTCTCATCTCCGCTGCCGACATTATGTGCCCGCAGGCCTGCGACCGTCCTGCTGACAACAGGTGCTCTCATCCACGCCACCGGCCAGACTTTAGATTCCCAGCCTGATCCCGACCCTGACCCGAACCGGACCGCGGGCCGGGCCGATATTTCCCGTCAATATCCTCGGGCCGGGCCGAGCCGGCCCTTGATCAAGCATGTGTGTGTGTGTGTGTGTGTGTGTGTATGTGCGTTTGTAATAACTGTAATAACAAAATAATGACTGTATTTCCAGCTACAAAAGGCGCATCTCTCTCCTCCCTCCATGTTGTTTGTGCTGCTGCGTGGCTTACACGTGAGTGATCATCCTCGCGCAGAAAACGTGACTTCTCGCGCACGTGACGTCACTCCCCGAGTCGCAAGAAGAAAGCAAAAATACATATTTTTACAAAGGAAAATGACAAAAATAATACTAACGCACAGTGATTTGAATACATTTGATTAGTGGTTTGGAAATATTACCGCGTTAGATTACTCCTCACTGAAAAACGCATTACCGGCATCACTGATTGTGTAGTGTAAATGCAACATGGCGCTTGTGAACGTCCATTATAACAGCCCACGTATTAAAAACATGGGTTTAAATCGGGCCAGATCTAAGCTCTAAGTGTAAGTGTGTGCTTATGTATGTTATACATATTGTACATTTTGGCAATTAAATGCATTTTGCTGAGGGTGCAAATCCTGAAAGTGATTTTACATCGTGCATCCTGTCATGTCCATGTAATGTTAGCAAATGTTATTGCATTTAATCATGACATGATTTGGCCTCATTCCCTGAGCGGAGTCCATCTGACAGCACAATGATAATCCACAGGTAATATTTTATGTGCACCAATATAGCTATGACAAGGACTTATATGTAGACTGGGGTGTTATGTTTGTGTGTAATGTAAAACATGGCCTGTGAGGAACGAGGCTGAGCACTGTCAGTGTCTGACTCAGAGTCAGTTTCTGGCTCTGATGGCTCAAACAGGTTGGGCTGGGTCCGTCCGATGACGCTGCTAGCTTACATGTTACTGTAGGTTATGTCCTCCTGCAGTACACGGAGGCGGCTCCCCTCCTGCGTGGGCGTGGCTCCAGCGCCTCTATGACACGCCCCCAGCGTTTCACAGCAGACAGAAGTGCTTGTTTTTCCATGATTTTGAGACCTAATTTTATATACTTGGCAATTTTTTTAATCTTTCAAATTTGGCTCAGTGGTCAATGACACATGTTTCTGTGGTATGACAAACTCATCACACAAAGTTATTTCTGCTTTACACGGACTTTAAGGTCTAAACATTTACAACTACTTACAAAATTACAGCATAAATAACTATTTACAGATTATTCTATTAACAGAAACAATTATTGGTGTCAGTGGGACATCATCTGGGTCGGTACTCAGGGTGTTTGGGGGTCCAGTCTCCTCTGTCCACCACATCGTCCATCAACTGGGTTTGCAGTTCTGACTCGATCGACGGCTGCAATGTCATTAAGAATTTCTTAAGAAAGAGGTAATTTCATAATATAATTATAATAATAATAATAAATCGTTACATCAAACACAACTATCTACCAAACATTTTATATAGGAATAACACCTTTAAAATCAAAATAAAACCATATGTAGCGATCAACAGTTTGTATGTCAGCATTAACATAATGTATCGGTATGTTAATTACCCCAAACTGTTAGCTAGCTAATAATGATAATATTGATAACATTACTGTGGGATCAATAACAGGTTTACCTCTCCACGGTCCTCTCAGCCGGAGATAAACCAGAGCTGCTTCTCCTCTTCCTCCACAAGCAGGAGGATTAAAAAGGAAATCAGGAATTCCTGCAGCTCAAACATATTTGACAGTCAAACTTTACTCTTACTGTCACTTTCGCGGACCTGGGCTGCATAAATAGTGACGTATGGGTAGGGGCGGGATCATCGGGTGACGCAACCAGGAAATGGTCCGAAGGGTAGACCGTCCCATTTCACAAAAGTTGACGCTGCCTGCAGGTCTCTCTGAAGGACCCCGCCTTTGCTGGCGGCGAAGGATGGGTCCTTGAAGGATGCTGCCCCTGAATTGGGACACAGCTAGAGAGTGAATGACAAGAGGGTTCACGTGAGAGACACGAGGAAAACAAACAAGCATGCAAATGGAAATTATCGAGGCCGGCAAAATTGTACAATTAATTGATTTATTGATTATCGTGACAGGCCTAGGTGTAAGGTTTTAATTTCACTCCTCTTCCCTCACAGTGGGAGTGTAAAACCGATATGGACAACAAATACAGATTTGGTCGCATTGAGGTGAGCTGTGAAGGCTACAGTAACCCTGACGATGCCTACATACTGAAGGGCTCCTGTGGGCTAGAGTACACACTGGAACTGACTGAAGAGGGCCGGAGGAGGACTCAAGGCAGCTGGGGTTCCCAGAGTGGATTTAAGGGATTTGGAGGTGATGGAGAGATTCAATAAGCTACATCTCCACACAAGGACTACATATTTTAAAAAACATTCTGTTTCTGCTTGTCCATCTCAGGTCTTGGTGACTATGCCTCCAGTTTCTTCAGTGGTTTCTCTGGAAAGAAGCATCAACATCACCAGCACCACCAGCAGAGCTCGTACCCATTGGGTGGCGAGGACTCAGGAGGCCTGTTTGTGGTCGCTGTGCTTCTGCTCTTAGCCTACGGCGTCTACAAGCTGTTCCTTAGCGGAAACATGGCCCAGCAGGGACAGGACGATAGACAGGCTGGTTACCCCAGAGATGATCACTACGGCTCTAATGCAGGACCTCCACCCCCAGGATTCAAACCTGATTACACAGGTAGCTGATGCAGAATGAAACAGTGTGGATAGAGCAACAACAGATACCTGGTTTGCACTGCATATTCTGCTCGGAAAACTCAGAAATTCAGAGTATTCCTTTTTTAGTGAGGTTGTGCAAGATTGTTATTTTCTTTTCCCTTGTAGAAATTGCTGGATGCTTGCTGTACTATGAAAATATATGAAATAAGATTACAGCTACCTTCCTGAAACCTTGAATGCGTTCTGCTTTTGTGTTCAGGCTATTCTGGTGCCAACCCTGGCTATGGTTTCCGCAGTGACTACACACACGGACAACAGTACCCAAGAGGACAAGCTTCTCCCGGCACAGGCGGTAGCTTCTGGACCGGCATGGGGACGGGTGGGGTGCTGGGATATCTTTTTGGTCGTCAGAGGTGAGTGAAGAGATGAAGAGAGAGAAATGAGTGAAAAAAGACCAATAAACCAAAAGTGTGCATGATTCCACTCAGAGCCTTCAGGTTGCTGTTCAGGGTGCTGTTTTTGTTTTCTAGTCAGCCCAACAACTACAACAACTCCAGTTACAGTGGCAGCAGAGCTCCTCCTGCTGGAGACCACTCCTCTTCCTCTGGGACACGCACTGCTTCAGGTAGAAGGACTACATGTTCGCTAACAGAGCCACACACAGACACATGTATGACACCAGATAGTCAATCTGCACACACCCAGACATTGATGAAAGAATTGTTGTTGACACTAAATGTCTGGTTGAGTTATTGCCTTTAGATTGTTGGTTTCAGGGAAACCTGAGTTTCCTGAGACTATGATAAGACTTTATTAACATCACCCACTCCTATGAGCATTACTGTTGTGGCATCCAATAGATGGAGTGCTGATGTTTACTTTTTCATACACACACACGCACCTATGTGTCACCTATAGAATTTATTTTTAAACATTGAATGTCATTAATAAAGAACTGTGACTTCAGTGTGACGTCTTGCTGAAAAAGCTAAATAAGAAAAAAAGCACCCTTTATTGTGGAAGCCTTTGAAGTGACACAGTATCATAATATTTTTTTCTGTGTATAGCTTCAAACAGATGTTTTCAAAAAGTCCTGTGCAGTTTAATATACACCGATCAGGCATAACATTATCACCACTGACAGTTGAAGTGAATAACGCAGATTATCTCTTCATCATGGCATCTGTTCTAAGTGGGATATATTAGGCAGCAAGTGAACATGTCCTCAAAGAGCGAGTTTGACAAGGGCGAAATTGTGATGGCGAGATGACTGGCCGGGCTCCAGACTTTTTTTACTAGGAGCATAGTGGCCCTTTACTGAAAATTTTGACCAGTGTGTTATGTTTTAACTGTGAAGTGCTGCATTACCTGCAAATTTTGTGTTCCCCACATCTTGCGGGTATCAACTGCAAAATTTGCAGTTCATGGAATTAGGGATGTAACGGTTACCGGTGTCACGGTAAACCATGGTAAAAGTCCCGACGGTGAAGGTTACCGTTTAAGTTTTAATTACCATGGTAACCGCCGCGGTCGGTAACCACGGTGTGGAAAACTCGCGGCGCATGTGCAGCGTGCAACGTGCAACGTGCGCTTGTTATGTAGTGAAGAAGACATGGCGGAGGATGTGATATAGCGGCCCTCACGGCATTTTCCGCCTTCAAAGAGAACCAAATCTGCAGTCTGGGTGTATTCTGGTTATTATAAGAATGCTCAGGGACAGCTGGTCGAGGATGGCAGCCCTGTCTGCAGGAGCTGCAAGAAGAAGTTGCTGCGAGGGGCGGCAACACATCCAATTTACTTACTTTCACTTTACGACCATCACCCGCAACTGTTCAGCAAATGCAAGGTAAGCTAACCTTAAGCTCAGGTGCATCATGTATGTGTATGTCGAGTTTTCTCTGTCTAATTTGCTGTTGTCACTAATGTAAACTGACCAGATAGTGGTGTAACGGAACGAAGTTGATCTGTGATTTGGCACGTTATCTGAACCGCTTATTAACTGTAGATTTCACTTTTTAAAGTCGACCTAATAATTCCCCAAATATTGATGCAGAGCTGCAGTGAGGAGGATTTGAGACAAACACGTACTGAGTGGACTGAGTTAGTGAATGCAAACTGACAGAGATGACTGACTTTCATCTCAGCTCCGTTCACCTGAGCAGCGTCTACCTGTGGCTCAGCAGACATCTGACCAATCAGACTGACCGAGTCCACTGACAACAGACGAGCAGGCAGACAGAGAGACAGACAGCCAATATATATAAGTAATATCAGAAATATAATAGACTATATATAAAGAATAATATAAAATGGTGAATATAACAAGTGTCTAGATAGAGATAAGAGTCAAAATAGAGTATTTATAATTCATTTAACAATAATCCTTTTTGTTTTCATCTAAAAATGTATCCAACCTGTTTCTCACAAAAGTGATATGATCTAAATTATGAGTTCTGTGATCTGTTGGTTGCACCCTTAGTCATAAGTAACAATGGCAGTAATAAATAATGACATGTTCCGTTCATTTTTTTCACAGAGAGGATCTGCTGGCCAACCGAGTGCTGCTGCCACTACAACTCATTCTACCTCTGTAACGCAGACATTAAAGGACACGTTTCAAAAACAGGCTGCCTCATCGCAAAAAGCCAATGACCTATTTTGCACAGTTTTGATACATTCTTTTATAATTATTTAATGTTGATTTTGCAGTGATTTGTTAAGGTTTTGGATTTGGACTATTTTAATTTATAATAAATATATTTAAATATAAATCTTGATGAAATTATTTCAATGTATCAGTGTTTTTTCAACATTTTGAAGACATTTTTAAAAATACCGCGGTATACCGATAACCGTGATAATTTTGGTCACTATTACCGTGGTGTGAAATTTTCATACCATTACATCCCTACATGGAATACGTCTGAGACCTTAACCAGTGAGATTTGCGCAGCAATTCTTCACGAAAACAGTATTTTCTGCCCTTTTTCGCCACACTTGTGTCTTCAGACTCGGACTCATCCTCTGAGTTAGGATTTGACTCTGGCACATTACTGGGCTAATCGGGGAGAAAAATAAGCGTCAAGAAATCGTTTTGCCATTGTTCGCTGAAAGTGAAACCTTCTTCTTCCGCGCTCTGAACAACTTTAGGACCCTCCTCCTCCACACATTAGCCACTTACAGTGCCATTCCCATTCCCTGCCCGTCTCACACACATTGGCCTGCTACCTGTGATTCCATATACTTTGATTCGCCCCACCAGCAAATTCACTGGTCACACATGCGCGACTAAATGTAAAATTTTGTCGCACTGTCTCAAATTTTGGTCACAGCCTGGAGCCCTGACTGGGTCAGAGCATCTTCAGAACTGCAGCTCTTGTAGGGTGTTCCCGGTCTACAGTGGTTAGTATCTATCAAAAGTGGTCCAAGGAAGGAACAGTGGTGAACCACCGACAGGGTCATGGGTGACCAAGGCTCATTGACGTTGCTTACCTGGGGAACACATGGCACCAGGATGCACTATGGGAAGAAGGCAAGCCGGTGGAGGCAGTGTGATCCTTTGGGAAATGTTCTGCTCGGGTCCTGCCATTCATGTGGATGTTACTTTGACATGTACCACTAAGCATTGCTGCAGACTATGTACACCCTTTCATGGAAACAGTATTCCCTGGTGGCTGTGGCCTCTTTCAGCAGGATAATGCACCGTGCAAAAATGGTCCAGGAAGGGTTTGAGGAGCACAACAACGAATTTGAGGTGTTGACTTGGCCTCCAAATTCAAGTCCGATCCATGCAGGCCCCGCCTCGCAACTTGGTGTCAGATACCACAGCACACCTTCAGGGGTCTAGTGGAGTCCATGCCTAGACGGGTCAGGGCTGTTTTGGCCGCAAAAGGGGGACCAACACAATATTAGGCAGGTGGTCATAATGTTATGCCTGATCAGTGTAGTTTATAATACTGCAGCGCATTGAGGATACAGATGTTTAATATTGTTTATAATCAACTCTATTTTCAGGTTTTGGAGGAACAAAGAGAAGATAGGAGCTGTGGAGGTGGACTGATTCTTGACAATGGATGGCACTGACAGAGTTTGAAAAGGGTGCAACAGGGGTCGACAATATAAATGGCCCGGTGGCCCGGATGTACTTTTAAAACTGTCAGGGCCACCAGAACACTCCAAGCACTGGCCCGGTGGGGCCAGTGAAAAATAAAGCCTTGAAAAAAGATAACAAGTAAGAAATGTAATAAATCTAATTTCACGTTAATTCCCTGTGGTTTGACATGATTTCTGTGAAATCGTCTCGGTAGCTAATTACCGCTAATAGTGTTACGAGATCCCGACCCGATCAAAGACAGAGACATCTACTTTCTGTGCGCAGCGAGCGCTGTGTCCTGGGACGTCAGCACACCACCTGGAAGCTACTGCAGTGTGCACAGCTCGCTCGCTCCTGCAGAACACGTGCTGCTTGCTCACTGCTGCTGATTGAAGGTTGTCACTAGAACCGATAAGACCCTTTTTTCGGTACCGTGAAACTTTGCCCTCAGCGCGTGTCGTGTCGAGTCCTGTTGGGACCGCTGCGGACGTTACACGCGGGCCAGAGCACGCGCTGGGTCTCGGTGCAGCTACAGTCGAGCTCGCGGTCCATTTATGTGAACGCGGCCGATCCTCGAGCCGCTCCAGCTGCTCGGTGTGCGCCACAGCGGTGGTGCGCGTTTAGACCAAAACACATCCATGGTTTGGAGCAGAGAAAAACAAACGTGTGTAAACACAAAATAGAGCTGAAAAATGAAACAATGAGTTAGTTTTGCATCAGCCTGTGGAAGCAGCCTAAAAGTGAATGAATGAGAACAACAGTTCTATCATTGAACTACTGGAAGATAAAAGTAATGACTACATGACTTTCCGTTTGTGTTGAGGCATATTTACCATTTTAACTCTGTTTTTACTTTATTGCTAAAGCACAGTGGAGCTTAAATACAAGTTTGATGTGAAACAGTTATTTATTTATTCATTAAATAAAGTAGCCTAATTAAATTTTTTTTTTTCTTAAATCATGGTATCGAGTAAGTATCGAGAATCATGGAAATTTACTAGTATTGGTATCGTAGAAAGTTCCAGCCTTGATGGCCAGACCGCAGGAATTGGCTGGGATATGTTCTTTTTCATTTTTATGGGGATTGATACCTGACATTGTCCTGGGCCAGTGGTTAGAATGGTGGGGCCAGTGATCTTCAAAAGCAAATTTCCCTTATTGTCTACCCCTGGTGCAGTACTAACAGCGAAGCTGAAAAGGCCCTGTCTTCACACAGAAATTAATTTGTCCAACAGTAACATCACTGCTCAGTTCTGTGCTCCTTCTGAGGTCACTTTGATGTCAGCTACTGACAGGAAGTACTTGTTTTTCTGTGAACGTGTGGTTTGAGCTTGAGTCTGGAGGCCTTGTTTTTGAAGAAACATTGTATGACGGCTGTTCAGTTTTTCATTGGTTTAATCAGATTTTTTAGCTAGGATAAACATATTTCCAGTGGGAATCCACTCTTTACTCATGGTCCTATAGAGGGGATATTATCTCTGTTTTCTTTCCGAAGCCTCTTCTCTAAGGACCTGTTAATCTGGTCAGTGCATTGCCTTCACCTGCAGGCCCAAACTGTGCTTTCTGTGTCATTGAATAAACTCAGTTTAAATATGCATGAGCATTTTGATGCTTATTAAGAATCTTCTTATCTGCAACAAGAGCAGATACAAAATGGCAAATAATGGTAATCATGCATGATTCACTCCGACATCCAGTGGGTGTGACGTGAATGCTCATTGCACTCTTGATGCAAACACAGGGATGCAAACAGGAAAAGCTCAAAAAAGAGAGAGTTCCCCGGGGGGGGGGGGGGGGGATGTATCGACAGCCAGGGTGTGCATTTATAGCAGAGGAGACAGAGGCAAATTGTGTCATCTGTGTCCTCAAATGTCCTCTCCTCAATATTGACAAAAAACATCCCCAGTCTGTCAAATTTTACTTTGATCAGCATGGTAGATATATTAAACAATTAAAACTTTTAGTGTCTACTATTCTTAGACACCTAAGAGGCCTACCAAATCAATAAGAGACATACACAGGTTAAGTAATAAATTAAGTAATAAGGCTCTCTGCCTTCCACCTAGCGTCTCATGGCTGAAAACCAACCTTGAAACATCAGTGTACAGTGTTTCCCCACAAGTTTGTAAGGACACTGTGGCGAGTGGTCGGATCGTCCGACGGAGGGGGGTGGGTGTTTCGCTTTTACCGCGCACTGTTATGCAGACGGAGACGAATGTTACTCGGTCTCCGCTCACCGCGACACAAACGCGCACCGTAACCGGCAAACTTTTGTTTTATGACGGTGAAGACTACACAAATACACACACATAACAAATGCACATGGAGGAGAGGAGCATTACCAAAACAGCAGAAAAGCGACCAGACTTTCACATTAGTTCCTCTTTACTATAGCTAGCTAACAACATGTAATGTTAGCTCAAAATACATCATGACACACGAGGGCTATGCGTTTACAGGCTTATAAGGCTAACGTTCATTGACTAAAAAACAGTTCATATCCAAGCTAAATATGCTCAAAATATAGCCAGCCAACGAAAAAAGCTATTGTTTTGAGCTAATATTAACGTTACCATAGATGTTTCGACACTCTTTCTTCTTTCCAAGTCTCAGCTCCGAATCCGTCTCCGCTCCGTCTTCATCATCACAACTTTCAGCTGCGTCTTTGCGCGACTCGATTGATGCGGTGAATGGCCAATCATAGATTAGCAGCACACTGGTGTGCCCTCGGGACTGGCTGACAGTTTTTTTTGTTTCCCCCCCAGTTGTACTTCATTGGTTTTGCTTAGCGCAGGTCACCCCCCCCCCAAAAAAAGAAAAAGTCTTCGGATCTGAACAAATCACAAAAGTGTCCTATTTGGCCATGAAAAAAGCGAGTTTCGCTTTTCAGCGCGCTGTTTGCATCCATGCAAACAACAAGATACAAAACAAGGTGTGGACATGTGCAATACACAGGACAACTATATAAAAAGGAATAATTAGTTACTGGTTATTTAGCACCCAAAATAAAGTTGAAGTGGGAGGATTCATTCACGAAGCATACCTTTTGTGATGATTGATTAATGCACTCCAATCTTTCAGTCTCAAATTGGGCCTATTATTAATTTACAGTTAAGCTAGACCCATCACTTTTTGAAATGGCAGATTTTGTCTCCATCACTTTTTAAAAGCGTAATTTGTTTAAAATGTTAGCTTGCACTAAGAAATGTTAACTCACACATAAGGGGGCTTTGCTCTCCATCAAGGCCTGCTGAAACAGGCTGCTGCAAATTTATTTTAACCAAGGCCTACAGTGCACTATAAGCTAAGCAACAGTCTACAACATGTGCAGGGAAACTCTTATATTAATATATATATATATAAATAATATTAATATATTGTTCATTAGTTAATAGATGTGATCAGCATACACTGAAAAATCCAGATGTGATACATTAAATTGACTGACTGCCAGAATAGCCTGAGGTTTGCAAACATATTAAGATCATTGCGTCTTCTTTGCTGGATTTTACAGCAGCCTCCATAAATAGATAGTGACTAACAGGTTTTCCTCTTGGACATGATGCAATTGGAGGCGCTGAAGGCAGGCTACTTCACAGTTGTTAAAAAAAAGGCATAGGAAGCTACTGTACTTTTCTTTGAGTGATTATCTTGTGCTTTCTATGCTTAGTATTGTTATAATTCCAACTCGTTACCAAGGTTATGTCGTATGGATGCACCATTGCATTTTCACCCACACTGTATCTTTGTATCTGACATCAGACTGATCTCCACATTACATATGATTTAGGCTATTTAAAAAAACTTTTTTTCAGTTGAGCCCTGATGTTTCCAAAACTTATCAACACAACATTCAATGATGCCTAAAATGCTGGATTGCATATAAGCAAGTAGCTATACGAGTACTGATCTGATACCATATCATCTTTATTAGAAACAGGACCCAGCTACCTCCCAGCAGCTTCCTGTACACCTGTTTGCACCGAATACATTTTTACTGCACAAGTAGTGTAAACTGGTGGGAACATCCATGTTTTATTTTTGTTAGTGTGATGGTATCTGTATTGGTCATCGGTATCAGCCCATACACAACGTTCAGGTTTTGTAATTGGTACAATCAGTACATTTCTAGTTGTGATGGTGCCAGGCTAATGATGTTTTGACAAACAAGTAGTAAAAACAAAGTTGTAGTATTGTGACATTACATTTATACAGATCCAAATTTACATTCTCACTAAAGTTACTATGAAAACAACCCAAATGTAGTGATTGTCATATTGAAACTGAGTGATAAAGTTGAAAGATTACCCTTACTGTTTGTACAGATTCGCTTCATCATACCATACATCTACAAAAGTAAGGTTTTAATATGTTTTGGCTTTGTTGCAATAATGATCAAATCAAACCTATTTGGAGGATTCTATGGAAATAGATTTTCATCGCAGTAGAATTAAAACACTTATAGACTTTCCTCAAAGTAAAGAATCATGAGGGCTCTTCATTCCTGCTAGTTTCTCAGTCACTGTGCTGCGCTGCAGCCATCCCCTGTGTCCTCTGTGTCAGCGTGCTCAGGAAACAGAAGCTGAAGTGGAACTGAAGCACATCACACACTTTGGACCAGAAATGTCCCGTGAGCCGCTGGAAGAGTCGATACCGTGCGAGCCAGTGGTCCAGCAGCTTTAACAACACGAACCCTGCACACGACAGCATAGCCAGCAGTAGGTACCTCCGCGTGAGACCGTCCCCGCGCTCCCGCTGCACGCGCACTCCCTTGTACACCGCTAAAGCGACGTGACAGGCCAGCGCCGCCTCGAACCCGCGCGCGTGCAGCAGCGTCAGGCCGTAGCTGAGGATGGAGACCAGTTCAAGCGCTGCCGCGTGCGACCCGCGCCACTTCACCGGGCCCTGCTCAATGAAGTCGATCCACACCGGGACCCACGCGAAGATCGGTAGCGTGAACCACTGGTCGAGCACGGCGGGAGCGCGCCGCAGCTCCGCCAAGCGCGTCCACTGCACAGGCGCGTAAAAGACAGCCATGAAGGCGAACACTTGTCTCATGTACCGGCCCGGCTCCGTGTCTCTGACGCTTCTGGGCCACAGCAGCCAGTAAAGTCCGATGTAGACATAACCCAGGTTCACCACACAGTTACAGGGCATTGCCAGGAAAGCGGGCAAATGATCAACTCGTTTCTCGGCATAATGCTCGTAAGACAAGTCCACCTCAACTTCGTCAAACAGACTGGTGTTCGCAAAGGCGACACAGAGCACGAAGGGGACCGAGACGTGGAGCAGGGCTGACTTCATCACTGTTTGTTAATGACACATACCGTCCAGCTCAGACCGCTGTGAGATTTTAAAGTTCCCTGACAGACTGGGCTCACAGCAGGTCGGAGTAGTTGAGTTGTTTCCGGTTTCAAGATTACATGGAAGAAAATGGAGGGTTCGGACTAGACCGTAGACAGTTGCTGTGTCCCAATTCAGGGGCAGCATCCTTCAAGGACCCATCCTTCGCCGCCAGCAAAGGCAGGGTCCTTCAGAGAGACCTGCAGGCCGCGTCAGCCTGTTGTGAAATGGGACAGTCTACCCTTCGCAGCATTTCCTGGTTGCGTCACCAGATGTTCCCGCCCCTACCCGTACGTCACTATTTAGGCAGCCCAGGTCCGCGAAAGTGACAAGAAGAATGGTATCCTTTTAGTGAGTCAGTTATTTAGTAGCAGGGGACTTCTGTACAACTACTCTGAATTTCTCGCCAGATGTATATTATTTAAGAATGCTGACCACTCTCCACCCCTGTCATTGTCACCTTCTGATCCATTAGAAACTTCATTAGGTAAACTCTGCTTTTCTCTCAATAGAGGTATGAATTCGAAAGTGAGAGCCTTGTTTCAGGGGGATTTGGTTTCTGTTCCTACAGCAACATTTTACTGGAGCAATTTCAAGTCTGGTCATTGCCACAGAAGTTTCTTCTAACTAATAAGGTAAAGGAAGTTTCATTCAAGCTGATCCATAGATTCTATCCAGTAAAACACTTCTTACAAAAATTGAAGAATGACATTGATGTGGAATGCTCCTTCTGCGAATCTCTTCCTGAAACATGCTCTCATTTATTTTGGTACTGTGAATTTACTCGTGAACTGTGGAATGAAATTAATAAATTTATAGTTGCTTGTATTTTCCCAGACTTTGTCTTATACTATAAAAATGTTTTATTTGGTCCTTGTGATCACAGTAGCAAAGATGAGAATGCTTTCTTTCTTGTTAATCTAATTCTACTGCTAGCTAAGTTTCACATTCACAAGTGTAAATTCACAAACAAAAAAACAAATGATGTGTTTTTAAAAGAAATGGAACAATATATCTCAACAATTTTCCCCTCAAAGAACAAAAAAGCCATCAAAACTCTTAATGTATGCTGTACTTATAAAGTGTTTACGTAAGCTGATTGCCATACTCTCGCACTCTTTTTGTTATTATTTCTCTCTCTCTCTCTCTCTCTCTCTCTCTCTCTCTCTCTCTCTCTCTCTCTCTCTCTCTCTCTCTCCTCCCTTTCGTCACCTTTCATGTCACGTTGTTTACCTTTGAATGTAAACAATTTGTTCTACTTCTCTGTTCTCATGATTACACCAGCATAATTATATTGTTGATGTGCATTTGTATCTGCTGGCAACTTTCAATAAAGTTTTGAAAAAAAAAAAAGAAAATGACAAGAAGAGTAAAGTTTGACTGTCAAATATGTTTGAGGGTTAGTAACCCTTTTTAATCCTCCTGCTTGTGGAGGAAGAGGAGAAGCGGCTCTGGTTTATCTCCGGCTGAGACGACCGTGGAGAGGTAAACCTGTTATTGATCCCACAGTAATGTTATCAATATTATCATTATTAGCTAGCTAACAGTTTGGGGTCATTAACATACCGATACATTACGTTAATGCTGACATATAAACTGCTGATCACCACATATGGTTTTATTTTGATTTTAAAGGTGTTATTCCTATATAAAATGTTTGGTAGATAGTTTTGTTTGTTGTAATGGATTATTATTATTATAATTTTATAATGAAATTTCTTAAGACATTCTTAATGACATTGCAGCCCTGGATGGAGTCAGAACTGCAGACCCAGTTGATGGACGATGTGGTGGACAGAGGAGACTGGACCCCCAAACACCCTGAGTACCAGTGTTGGGAGTAAAGGCGTTTAAGTATAACGGCGTTACTAACTGCGTTATTTTTTCAGTAACGGAGTAATCTAATGAATTACTTTTCCCATCGTTACAACGCCGTTACCGTTACCGACTATAAAATGTGGCGCGTTACAAATTGAATTTTTCTTATTGAAGCTGTTGTCACCGACTCGGCTTTCAGCCACCGGAGAAAAAAATAAAGCAGCCCCAGATAGCCATTGGACGCTGTAACAGAACAGGGCCGCAACCGCAATACGATAGAGCAGGATCTGGCCCGGCTCCGCCTCACGGACTCGTTCCTGAGTCCAAACGCACATCGGGCCGAAGCCGTTTCGGATCTGTTTTTCGGGGTTGTTGCGGATCTGTGCCAGGGCCGTTCCAGCGCCGCCTGATCATGGCGTTACAGATTCGGAGCAGGTCCGTAAAACGACTCCGCTTACCGGACCAGTGCCAGATGTGATACGATCCTGCTTAAATCACCACCGGATTCACCTTTTGCCTTATTTTCGGCATTTTTGTCAGTTAGGCTAGGCCTCAAATCTAGGAAAGACACTATCTGGCCCATGTTTGCATAGTTTTACCGAAACAGAGGAAGTGCGTTCTTCCAGACAGCCATCAGAAAAAATACGTAGGCTACAATTAAATGAAATAACTCGTTTTAATGATCAAAACACATATCAAAACAACGTGAACAAAATCAACAAACGTATTAATGACTACTGGTGGATGGTGTCGAAGAGCAGCTTCAGGTGAGGTTTTGATATTGCTGCTGCTGCTGCTCCTGCTGTGCCGCCTCTCCTGGCGCACGCCACTCCTATCTGTTGACAGGGCAAACCAGCGAATGCGCCCCGATCTCTGCTTCCGCCGCCTTTGCCGTCAATGAGCATTGCGCACTGCACCTGGTGGGAAAACACAGACGTCATTAGAGATTAGGTTGAAAGAAAAATTTGGATCAGTGCGACAAAACAGGCCTACATGACATTTGCTCAAAATGAAGATTAGCCCATCGTTCTAATTACTTTTATAAGGTTCCTCAAAGGCGTGCGTGTTGTTGCAGTTCCCAAGTTCACGTCGGTATTCTTTCCGAATCTGTGCAGAGAGGAGGTTGAGTGTAGCCTACAGCAGGCGCGTCGTCAGACCTGGGCATCCGAATGTTTTGGGAATAGCCCCGGATCTCTGTGCCTTGAAAAAAAAGACATCAAATATAATTGCCTAATGGTGAAAGGTTTTTTATGTGATTGCATATCGAACGGCCAGCAGCCACAAATGCGACATTGTCACCAGCGCAACATGCGCGGAAGCTGGCCTGGCTTTCCTCATGGAATATGCCATATGTGAGCAGAGATATCAATGATCGATATCTTGGCTAGGGCATAACAGTGCGCTCTCCACATCCCTAGAGTTAGATCGGGTCAAATTATATGTTTCTGATTGGACCAAAGTGTCAGTTGGACTTCAGAAAGGCCAAAATTCAACAATACTAACGGCCGTAAGCGGTCATTGTGACCGCTGGATTTAAACTCTATAATATCTCATGTAAATACCCAACTGAGTGATGAATGCATTCACTGTGTCGTGATATTTAAAAAAAACCCAAAACGAAATAACACCAAAATGTACATTTTAACAAGTCCAACTGTGCATTTATCAATTTTCATATCATCGCACATAAACCGTAATTATTGCATTTATTTACCCAAGATTTTAATAGAGAAAACCCAGAACAAGAAAATTAACAATTAAAAGTAACTTATTTGATTGTGAAACATTTTATTTTAACACTTAATATATAATAAAATAAATAATAATAATCGAAAAAGCTGGAAACGAGCTGATCTAAAGCAAAAACAAAGAAGGAGCCATTGTGATGTTTTTCGGGGTTGTTGCGGATCTGTGCCAGGGCCGTTCCAGCGCCGCCTGATCATGGCGCTACAGATTCGGAACAGGTCCGTAAAACGACTCCGCTTACCGGACCACCCGGTATTTTATTATTTAGGTTACATGACAGATTATAGAGTTTAAATCTAGCGGTCCAAATGACCGTTTACGGCCGTTCTAGTAGTGTTGAATTCTGGCCTTCTGAAGTCCAACTGACACTTTGGTCACAGGGGATCCGTTGACAGCGGAGAGTCAGCAGCTGGATTTTGCGCCCACGGTCAAACGAACAACAACCATCCCGACCATTATTCATTGTATTATTACTTTTGTGGGAAGTTATTACAATAAAGATTTTCACGTCCCCACAAATAAATCCTGCAAAATCTCTCTCTCTCTCTCTCTCTCTCTCTCTCTCTCTCTCGGTCTCTCTCAACTCAGTTCAATTCAATATGCTTTATTGGCATGAATGTAACATAGACAGTGTTGCCAAAGCGTCAAGTAGCCTAATAATAAATTATAAATTAAAAATAGCCTAAATAAATGAATAAAATAAATCAATAAATAAAAAGCATCACTGTCCTGCTCAAATGACTTTTGAGCATGCCCTTTCGGGTAATATTGCTTAAATCTATAGTTTGACTGCAGGCTATGATTTTCGAGACTATTGGCCGTATAGGCTATATGTCAAAGGCGAATTACAGGCAGCACACTTGCACAAACACAATCGTTTTCGCTCAAAATATCCATGCAACTACAGGAATATAAATCGTGTCATCAATGTTGGGGTCATATTAAGCGGCCGCTTGTTCCAGGTGTATCGGCATATAGCCTATGCAAGTGCTCAAATGTGAGGAAGCGTGATTAAACCTCCCAAAACTCGATGTTCATTTGCAGCGGTCACATCATTTCCGAACACGCAGGCACGTCGTCATACCACATTGCCTCCACTAGCCAAAATATTTTCCAATAAAACCCAAATGTCGCCTGCAGAATGACGATATAAGCCATACACACGTCGTTTTGATTGTAATTGTAGGCAACCAGCTCAACATCATCTGACAGTGTCACTGATGCAGCTAGCATAAGTTCTCTGACCGCCTCACAGCAGAGGGCAGCGAGGTTTTTCTTCTGCTAATGCAAGGAGGCGGTTAGAGATCTATAAGCTGCAGGTTGTAGCATCAGTGACAGTGACACTGATGGCAAGCTGGCTGTATACAATTGCAATTAAAACGAGTGTTTAAATGGTCGGTCAAAGTGTAAAATTAAGCTCACAATGATGCAGTGAAATCGGAGGCTCCATGTCGTTTTCATGAATGTGCGCCTGCAGTTCTCAGCGCTATAACAGGAAAAAGCTAAGACCACCTTTTAAAAATCAGCACATTAGCGCAAATCTATGCCATGACATTAAAAGTTCACTCGGTTAGCCTATAACTCGGTCTATTCTGTGCGACACTTTTCACAAGCGCTATAGCAGATGCTTTAACGTCAAACAGCTAGCTGACACCGACTCCACTGTGGTGAACAAATGATTAACAGCACTTTAACTTGCTATCTACAAAACCAACAGCTTTTCACTTGCACAATGCATTTAAGGTATAGACAGTAAATTAGAATAAACACATAGAAACTTACTTGTAGTAGCATGGTCAGTTCGAAATGTCCGAAAGTTCAGAAGAACAGATGAATCTGGTGTGAGCATGTAGGTCCGATGATTTTTTGGGGGGGCGCTTCTGGCTGAGGTCCGTATTACGGATGTGGGCCGTTTCTGTATGACGACAGTCCAGCGAGACCAACGGTCACTTGGCACTTTGGCGCTGTCGTAAGACGGACCTGAAACGGACCTGTGCCAATGTCAGCATCTCTCTCCCTCTTCTCTCCCAATTCGTGCATGTTGGGGTCCCTGGGGTGCCTGCCTACTTCAAGCATCTTTGTGATGGACACATTGTGCATGACAAACAAAAAAGTTTGGCTTTGGCATTATTTTTATTTAACTTAACTAGTGAGAACAAATACTAGATAACTGCAAGGATGAATGTTTTTCTGTATAAATATAGGCTGCGAGATAGGCATATATACCGAAATAACCGGTCTGTCCAACTCTTTCTATAGCTGGGACATTTTAAATGGGCTAAATTCATTGTTAAATGTAGTCGGCTCAAATCTGTATCACAGATTCGGGCCACACCGGTGAAGCCTATGTCAAAACAGTGTCGGCTAAAATCCGTATTGCAGATATGGGCCAGAGCAGTTTTTAGCCTTTGTTGAATGCAGTCGGCTCAGACCTGTATCACGGATTCGGGCCACATCAGTGTAGCCTATGTGAAAATAGTGTCGGCTCAGATCTGGATTGCAGATTTGGACCAAATCAGTGTCAGACACAGCTAATGTCTTTCGGTTACCTGCTGGAAAAATGACCTGGGCCAGATCTGTAAAGCGATAGAAATACGAAACTGATGGCAGTTGCAATGTTTAAGCTGAAACTTCTATCTGGCACGGATCTGGTCCACAATCAGAAAACGTATCTGTGCTAGAAACGGAGGCAAGGGGCTTAAAACGGATCCGGGCCAGATGTAAAGGTTATCTGGGGCGGCTTTATTTTTCTCCGGTGAGGCAGGAGGGAGGGGCGGGACAACCGGTGATGAGGTGATGATTGGCTCTCTAAGGTAGAGTGAGAGTTCGTAAGCCAATCAGAGGCTGTGTTCGGTTTACACACAAACCACACAGTCTCGCACACACAAACTAGCAGAGGTGAGCTGCAGCATGGCGAGTCCACAGGGAAAGTTTACGTTTTCAAAGTGGAAGTACAGACACCACTTTAACCTCCTTTGTCCACGTCCGTTGTAAGCAACTCTAATCTAATGAAGCATATCTCAACTGCACGCGCTTCTACAACACTAGTGGCCAAAAACTCCGTTGTTGACTGTTGATGATGATAGCAGGTGTGGCTAACGTGAGCCCTGCTAACAAAGAAGGACACGGGGCCGTCCGAGCAGCTAAAGCTGGATGTTTCTGCTCCAGCTTAACTAAAACTTGTGATACAGACTGAACTGAATGCAATGATAGACAGGTATGTTGGTGAGAACATGCCCCTGTTATCAACAGCTGACCCAGACTCCTTCATTGGCTAAATACCAGGGAGAGCAGGTGCCGGTCCGCCATGCAAAGACATTTTCTAAATACATGCAGAATACATTAAAATCAATGCCGAGCTCAAAAGGGGAAGAAAAGAAAGTAACGCGAGAGTTACTTTTCCTGGTAACTAATTACTTTGATATTGGAGTAATTCCGTTACTAACTCAGTTACTTTTTGGGAGAAGTAGCTAGTAACTATAACTAATTACTATTTAAAAGTAACGTGACCAACACTGCTGAGTACCGACCCAGATGATGTCCCACTGACACCATCCAGCCCAGCAGCACTGCAGGGACTCCTGCTCAACCTGTTGCTGTACATCATCTCTAACTGTTTTAATATTGTTTTTAATAATAGTTGTTTGTGTTAATAGTGAATAATAATCTGTAAATAGTTGTTTATGCTGTAGTTTTGTAAATAGTTGTAAATGTTAAGACCTTAATGATAAAAGAAAACATTCAATTCCTTGTTGTTTATTTCATGAGTTACATAAAATGAACAATTATGAACAAATAATTGAAAAAGAATCAGAATCAGAATTCCTTTAATGTCCCACAGACGGGGAAATTTGTTTGTCACAGCAGCGACAGAATATTACAAAAACAAACAATAGCAAAAATAAGCAATAAAATTATAAAGGGAAGAGAATAGACATATAAACATATTTACATGATATAGTGCAAAAATTACCAGCAGTTTTTTCTTTTCTTTCTTTTTTTTGTATTGTTTTAAACATAGATTTTAAATACAGATAATAAATATGGAATAAATGTGGGTGTTAAGGAAATTGACCAGATAGTGCAAAAACAGAAGTGGCCTTTGTGCAGACATACTGCACAGTGCAGGGTACAGGGTGAGGTCAATAGGCTATTGGGAGCAGTGCTGGTTGTACAGTCTGACAGCAGCAGGAAGGACCTGCGATACCTCTCCTTCACACACTTGGGGTGTATCACTCTGTTGCTGAAGGAACTGCCCAAAAAGAACTCATACATTAACTAAATAACAACAGCTATAATGTAAGGATTGTCCTCTGGAACAGAGAAGATCCTCTCCATCCTCTCTGCAGCCTCATGTCCTCCTTCATCCTCCCTCCTCCTCTTCCTCCTCGGTCCTGGCTGGCTCTCCTCCTCCTCCTTATCGTCTTCATCTTCCTCCTCCTGGTCACTTGGCCCTGGTGTGTCCTCAGGGATGGAGGCAGTTAGGACAGGGGGGGCAGTGGAAGGTCTCTGTCCTAACACCTCATCCATGAGGACAAACCAGGACCCAGTAGCAGCGCTGGGCCTCCTGCTGACCCTCTGCTGTCCCTGGATATTAGCAATCCTGAGGCAGTGGAAATCAGTCACGTCAGCAAATTATTTATTAACTTGCATGGGTAAAACAAATAGAATTTAGTTTCCACATCATCATTCAAACCTGCAGCTACTTTGTACTTGTTCTTTAAATGGTCCCACTTGTTTCTGGCCTGCTGGGCTCGACCTTCCCCTGCAGGCCCATTGTTTCCAGAACTGTTCTGAACACAGAGAGAAGCAAGAGAAAAGGTCAACACAAGATCACATTAACACAGGGATGCAAAGATTGACAAAAAGTGACATCAGGACTGACAAATCGGCTATTTATTATTATTTATTTATTATTGCCTTACTTCCATCCAGCCAGTGGAATGTTTCTCCCTGTGAACTAATGTTGTTCTGACCTCAGACAGTGATGAAGCTCTCTGTTAGCTCCCTAAAACACAATGAAATGTAAAAGATGTTTGTGTTACGTCAACAGACAAAAGAGTTCTAATAAAGCAAACAAATATAATCATCATAAGGATAATCATAAACTTGGCTCTTTATTCAATTCTAACGTTTAACTAGACTTTACAGCTTTACAGTCTGGAAATAAAGCAGGAATCACAGCCTGATCTGTATCTGTTCATCTTGGTCCATTTATGTACAGGAAGTAATATAGTCTATAACATCTCCACAGTCACAATAAGATATAAAATACAAGTCAACCTCTGAACGTCTAACGTTTGAAAGTGAAGGCTTTTAAGGCTTTACTTCCAAAGGCATCAAGCTGAGCATTACCGACGTATTTTAACTGAAATATTGAGGTTTTAATGTCCCTTGAAGTTTAACATATCTGGCGTTGGATGTTCAAATGAGTAAAAACCGAGTATAGACCCAATACATTTAAATGCGAGATCTGCACCAGTTGAGGTCGCCATTATTTATTTATTTATTTATTTCTTGTCTTCGGGCGCGCAATGACTCTTGGGATATGTGAGACCACGAAGGGTAGTAGCGGTGCACACTCCAAAAACAGGTAAAAGCAGGGCGCATTTGTGGGGTGCATTATGAGAACACTTTGAATTGGGACACGCGGCATAGGGACGTAATCGCACTTGAAATGCGCACTCGAAGTGTGCAGACCCTGAATTGGGACACAGCCACTGTACTGAAAATGTCACAATTCTATATCACAGATAAAAGTCCTGTGTACAAAATCTTACTTAAAGCTGTGCTAACCAAGACAGTTTAGTCTGTTAACAGGCATCATGCTTTATATGCATCATATGAGTTAAAAGAATCATTTTTTTAATCTGTAAAGTAACTAACTTGTAACTAAAGATGACAAATAAATGTAATTATGGAGTAACAAGCACAATATTTCTCACTGAAATGTAGTGGAGGAAATACTTACGAACGTGGGAGTGAGATAAGAAAAGTACTCTGAAATTATACTTTAAGTACAGTAGACATAATAGTTACTTTCCACCACTGGATTATGTACCAGTCATGAACAAATACAAGACATGCAGTACATATGCTGTGGATCAGTGTGATGTGAATGCAGGGTATCATTAATTTTTCATTCATTAATTGCTGCACTATGCTGTTTTTGCTTCTGATGGTAATACAGTATGTGTTCAAAGGATAATGAGTCACATTCCTTCGATCTGCCTCTCTCACGAAAGAAAGAAATGTGAAGACAGAAGAAGAAACATCTGGATTAGAAAGTCATCTGGATACGGATAAACCTCTGCAACATATATTAGTATCCATTGCAGGAGAGGATGGGGGGAAGGATATGAAAGAGATGTCTCTCCAGCCAGGAGAAATAGTCATGTACATCCCCAAGTCTTCAGTGAATCAGGAACCAGGAGGTGGTGAAAGATTCTGTCTTCAACCGCCTTGTACAAACAGACCAATGGTAGCTGAGAACAGATGAATTCATCAAGAGCCTCAGCACCCAGAGAACAAAGACAACACCAAAATAAAGACAATGGACTCGTCCAATCTGGTCCTCTCCCACAAGAGGTCCTTATAGGGATGGACAAATGGACAGAAAACAACAAAGAAATCCAGATGTGTGGGCAAAAATATCAGACTATTCCTTTTACCAGCAAAAAGATGCAAATGTGAGTGATGATGGGGGTTGGGGTGATACCCTTTATGTTTTATTTTTGCTCTACAAAAATGTATTGAAAGCTTGGTTGGTGTGGCTCTAAGCTGAATCCAACTGGAGTCCAATCACCAGGCAACAAATAATAAGGTAAATGTATTGTCATTTTGTAATCACAAAGTTTTGAAAAACTGAACTATGTTTGAGTCCATTGTGCTGGAATGTTGATAGCGAGTTCAGGAGCCTCACAGCATGAAGACAGAAGCAGCTCTGTAGTCTGGTGGGATGGCAGCAGATACTTCTGTATCTCTGGGTGAACAGACTGTGTCTGGGTGGGTGTTGTCTTTAGTATCTTTGGGCTCTGTGCAGACATCTCACTTCACTGGTGTCACTGATGCTCTGTAGATGGTACCAGTGATGTTCTCTGTGGTTTGAATCACCTGCTGTAGAGCCTTCCTGTCCTGGGTCTTGATGAACCGTGCCAGTTAGTGATGTTTCTAGTCAGGAGGCTTTCTATTGCTCCTCTGTAAAAGTTTACCTAAATCTGGCTTCTGAGCTTATTTAGTTTCTGTAGGAAGTGGAGCCTTTTCTATGCTTCTTTAACCAGGGTGGTGATGTGAGACAACGTCATGTATTTATGTGAATACTGCTCTATAATACTATTTCCCTCCATCTTACACAGTCCATTCAGCTCCGTCAAAGTGTATAGTTCAGTGAAGCTGGTGGAGGAGCTGCTGTCAGGTGCTGAGTGGTCACAGTTCCTGTACAGAGACCAGAACTCGCATCATGACCCAGCTCCATGCCACGACCAGGGCCTAGGGGAAACCCTGGCGCAACAAAAGTGTGACACTCCCCTCTTCCCATCCTCCAAGCACCAGCAGCAAAAAACGTTTTTAACAAAGTTTTATTCACAAACAAAGCTGTAACACAATCAAACATGCTGGCAGTCTGGATCAGCAGAGGAGAGCCCCCAGGAACTGGGCGGAGCCAACCTTTAAACTTCTTGTTCCAAGGTAACAGCCAATCAGCTTCCCAGGACAACCTGCAGCCACTCAAACACACCTGCAACCAATCACACACACTCACTCAGGTAAAAAGAGGGTTATTAAAAACAGACAAACATTTATGACCTCTTGGGTCGTAATCCCGGACGTAATCCCGGACGAGCGTTGCACTCCACGGTTGTGTTGGTCACCTGTTGCTGTTTTTGGTGTGTGTGTTTGTTACCACAGTTGGATTTGCTTTTGTGTTCTCGCCTCATGGTGGTGGCCATTTTGTTTGTGGGAGTGGCACCCACTAATTTGGTCTTTGACTTTGGTCCTGTGCAGAAGTGTTTTTTTATGTAGATTGGTTTTAAAGGGGGAACAGACTTATGATTGCTCAAACCTGACTGCACTAACATGAACATTTCTTTAGGGGAGAAATGTTCAGTTTTAAGGGGGGAGGTGTTACGACCCAAGAGGTCATAAATGTTTGTCTGTTTTTAATAACCCTCTTTTTACCTGAGTGAGTGTGTGTGATTGGTTGCAGGTGTGTTTGAGTGGCTGCAGGTTGTCCTGGGAAGCTGATTGGCTGTTACCTTGGAACAAGAAGTTTAAAGGTTGGCTCCGCCCAGTTCCTGTGGGTTCTCCTCTGCTGTCCCAGACTGCCAGCATGTGTGATTGTGTTGTTTTTGAATAAAACTTTGTTAAAAATGTTCTTTGCTGCTGGTGCTTTGAGGATGGGAAGAGGGGAGTCTCACACTCTTGTTGCGCCAGGGTTTCCCCTAGGCCCCTGGTCGTAACAATTGGGGGCTCGTCCGGGATCTGAATGTCCATGAGGTGAGGTAGATGTGGTTTAGTTTGTGTTTGTGTAAGTGGCCTTTAGTTAAGTGTAGTGGTCATCTCTTTTGTTAAGTTGTTGCTGCATGTTTCGTGTCCGTCTGAGCACCCTAACCAGAAAGCTGCCGGGCATTTTCAAGGATTTGCCATGTTTGTTATTTTGCCTTTCTTATTTTTGGTGGTAATCCTGAGTGGGGGTACGCTTCAGTGCTTGACAGTTGGCTAGATTCCTGGTCTTCGGTTATGCACTGAGTTCAGCGTTTAAAGCCGCCTCGAGCTCGGCAAGCCACTGAAGACTAGCTAGGTGAGTTAGCCACCTTTTGTAGGCAGGTAGTTGGGGTGTCTCTGCAGTTTGTTTCCTTTGGGTTATACTTTGCACAGCAACAGAGTTTTGTGTGAGATGGCTGCTTTGTGTTGGTTGCTTTGTGTTGGTCACGTTGTGATGTGTGACCCTGATTAATACTTGTGTGCGGTAACTTTGTGTGACCTTTTGGTTGTGGAACTGGACTCCACTTTTGTTGGATCACTTTCGGTTGCAGCTTAAGAGTAAGCTGGCAACATTTGTGTAGTGGTGACTACAGTGTGATGCCTTTGTGTGTGGTTGTTGCAGTCCACTTTTGGTTTGGTCACGTAGGTGTTGCTGCTTTAGTGTATTAATTAGTGTGATTGGGATGGCATCGCTCCCCAGATCGTGAGTGGTGGGTGTGTCTTCCCAGTTTGTCCGGTCACTCTGTCTCTGTCTGTTGCACTCCATTAAATAGTAACGTGCGGTTTTGAGATCACGAGGTGTCCATTTTGGGTGTGGTAGTGGCAGTTCACATTTGTTGGGTCACTTGTGGTTGCAGCTTAGGTGTAAGCTGGCAACATTTGTGTGTAGCAGTGGCTACACAGTGACACCTTTTGTGCAGTGGCTGTTGCACTCCACGGTTGTGTTGGTCACCTGTTGCTGTTTTTGGTGTGTGTGTTTGTTACCACAGTTGGATTGTATTTGCTTTTGTGTTCTCGCCTCATGGTGGTGGCCATTTTGTTTGTGGGAGTGGCACCCACTAATTTGGTCTTTGACTTTGGTCCTGTGCAGAAGTGTTTTTTATGTAGATTGGTTTTAAAGGGGGAACAGACTTATGATTGCTCAAACCTGACTGCACTAACATGAACATTTCTTTAGGGGAGAAATGTTCAGTTTTAAGGGGGGAGGTGTTACGACCCAAGAGGTCATAAATGTTTGTCTGTTTTTAATAACCCTCTTTTTACCTGAGTGAGTGTGTGTGATTGGTTGCAGGTGTGTTTGAGTGGCTGCAGGTTGTCCTGGGAAGCTGATTGGCTGTTACCTTGGAACAAGAAGTTTAAAGGTTGGCTCCGCCCAGTTCCTGTGGGTTCTCCTCTGCTGTCCCAGACTGCCAGCATGTGTGATTGTGTTGTTTTTGAATAAAACTTTGTTAAAAATGTTCTTTGCTGCTGGTGCTTTGAGGATGGGAAGAGGGGAGTCTCACACTCTTGTTGCGCCAGGGTTTCCCCTAGGCCCCTGGTCGTAACAGACAACGTCATGTATTTATGTGAATACTGCTCTATAATACTATTTCCCTCCATCTTACACAGTCCATTCAGCTCCGTCAAAGTGTATAGTTCAGTGAAGCTGGTGGAGGAGCTGCTGTCAGGTGCTGAGTGGTCACAGTTCCTGTACAGAGACCAGAACTCGCATCATGACCCAGCTCCATGCCACACACACTCAGATGACACGGGAGAGCTCAGTGTGAACTGGACCTTGCTCTAGATGTGTTTGAAAGCAACTCTGATGTCCCAGAGGAATCTGTTTATGAGGATACTGATCTGCATAAAGTTATCACAGAAGACAGCCAAACTCATCAGCGACAGGAGATGGAGAGAGTGTCCATTAATGCCTAACCACAGATAATACTGGAGAGTGACGCAAACCAGATGAGTAAGTAAACCCAAGATGGACACTGTCTTAAGTCTGTTATGCACAGGAACACAGATTACCCTTTCACTTTAGATTGAAGCTTTATAAAAACCTGCAGAGACATCTGCTGATATTCAGTCGCTTACATTTTAATTTTATAATATTTTCTGAGGTAGAAAGTCTTTGAGACCCAATTTAGATAAAAACAACTCCTGAATGAAAGTCAGAGTAATTTAGTGCTTTTAAATGTTACAATTCTGAAGAATTTCATTAGATCTAACCCAAAAATAGTTTTTCCAATAGCTGCATGTATTTCAGTGTATTTACATTCTGTATCTTTCTATAAACAGTATTAGTTTTCCTTGTTTGTGGCAGAGTCCGCCATTCAAACTGCCTTCACATTATTACGGGATTCACAGAAAACAATGCAGCATGTGATCCAGCATCATTTTATCTGTATGTGATTAGCCTCAGCATTTACTGTAAGTCTCCTACAACTGTGTCAGTATTATTGTCAGTATGAGTCACAGACATAAGCACTGCCAGCCATCAGTTATGGTGTGGTTTGTCTTTGCCTCCTTCTTCCTGAAACCAACAATTAGCTCCTTGGTTTAGCTGGTGTTGAGCAGTAGATTGTTCTCGTGCACGACTCTGTAAGATTTTTGATTTCCTCCTGATATGAATTCTCATCTTTGTTGGTGATAATGCAGCCGATGATGGTTGTGTTGTCCGCATACTTCAGAACAGAGATCTCTTAATGTCTGGGAGTGCAGTCATGGATGTACATTAAAGTTGACTTGAAATGACCAAAAACAAATAATTCATCCTGATCTACTTTTTTCAGTGTCTTGTTTTTCCAGTTTAAAAACAAATGCACCATGTATGAACCAGACTGACTATCTCAATATAAGTTATGTCACTCTTATAGGCCACATAGCCCTGATCAGAGGCACAGCGCTGACACAAATGAACTACTAACTCTTTAGTACAAGTTGGTACATTGTATATGTATATTGCACATGTAACTGTTTGTAAAGCACCCTGTGGAGAAAAAGTGGATCATTACAACAAAAGCAAAATGTAGCAGTTAGCTAATATATTATAGATACATATTACAATGAAAAAAATAAATAAAATAGGATAACAAAGAAGGGCCCTTTAATTTATCTGAAATCTATTAAAACATGTGCTTCTTATTTCATACTCATGTTCGATAAATGCGGCGTCTTTTGAGATTGCCTCGTGATGAATAAATGTAGAGCAGTACAATTAATATAAATATTATTGAAATCACAACATGGCAAAACGCAATATCTAATATTTAATAAGGGTAAACTGTGTACCATACCATGAAATGTAACCACATACCAATTATAAAAGAGGCATTGCGTTGCCACAGAGAGGCCCCAGCCTTCAAATCAAACTCTCCAGACATAAGGTAGAATAATGCTTTTTTAAAGGTCCCATATCATGAAAAACTTATTTTCTCTGGTCTCTACATGTATAAGCTGGTCCTCCCTGAGCCTGCCAACTCCCAGAATGATGAAAACAAGTGATTCCTGCATGTTCTCTGCAGCCTACCCACTGGTAAAACGGCGCTCCTGCAGGCTGTTCAAATTCTGCCCTTTCGTTACGTAACGAAAGGAGTCATTATCATAGGCCGACCTCCTCTGGACGGTGATAGGAGATGTCTGAGAGGGGGGCGTCCATGCCCGAGGTGAAGTTCGGTGTGTCCAGCGGTGAGACAGCAGTGTATCGCAATGTCGTCGCTCAAAGCTGCACACACAAATTGCTCTATTGTTGGTTGTAAAAATCAACATCAGTGCCTATATTCTGTCCCAGCTACAGAACAAGAGACAGTGGTTGCGTTTCATATTTTAAGACAACGTGCCCGCTGCGGTTCCTGTTAGCTTGTACGTGTGTGCTAACCGCTTCACATCGGATTGCTTCAGTAACGAGGGTCAGTACAAAGCTGGCTTTGCCTCGACACTGACGCTCGTAAAAGGATCAGGCCCAACCATACTGGACCCAGCAACTGCACCCGAGCCGCAGGTAAGTGTCACCGCGGTTTGATAGTATTTACAGTTGCCTACGAGTATGGAGAAGTCAGCTGGAAACTGGCTAACTAGTTAGCTCCGCTGCGGTCCGCTATGCAGTGGCGTTTGAAGCGAGTTTGATGTTAATAATATTCCAATGGAGCTTGGTTGTCACAGTAAAAAGGCTGGAAACATGTGCAGACCGGAGACAGAGACGATGCGAACAGTGTCCAAGAGTGTGGAGACTGTGTTGGAGACAAATACAGCTTTTGCTAGCTGTTAGCCATTAGCTACATGGCAGTAACTGTAACAACACGTACAAACAAACTAACATTATTCAGACACACTAACCATTCTGAAACCTCCTGCTGCAGCCACAGAGTCTGTACTTCTTCAGGAGCCTCTCCTTCTGGGTCCGATTCTGGGTCAAACTGGTTCCGCTGAACGAAAAAATCTCCCGAGCCATAGCGTTACATCCACCGTAAACATTAGCGCATGCTACTGCTAATGCAAGGGGAATCCTCTCCCTGAGAGTGACATAGCAGGAAGGGCTCTCCAAGTAGGCGTTGACAGATGGAGCTCATTAGCATTTGAAGGTGCAGGCACAGAAACAGACTGCTCTGAATAGAGCTCTGTAGAGCGACTTTTAGACAGCTGAAATTCAGGACCACGCATGGGTTTGGGGCAACCCTAACCCACCCCCCTAACCCTAACCCATATTGAAAACAGAGTTTTTGGACTTCTGACAGCTGTGTGAAATTGATGAAAAACAGTATAATATGGGACCTTTAATAGTTTTTTTCAGTGAAAATGAAATGCAAAAACTAGCATTCACACTAAAATAGTGGCTTGTATCACCATTGCAATACCTGTCAAAATGATGGCAGTATGATGTTTTTGCATATTGTTCAGTCTTTGATAAAAGTGGAAGTGTGTTTACAGGTGAAGTTTAGTGATAGCAGTGAGGACAGGCTCTGACTGAGGTTTCCTTTTAGACCACAGCAGGGCCAGGCCCGCCTCCCGGAAGTCCTGATGGGAGCAGTAGATAAGAGGGTTAAGACCACAGTCTAGGTATGACATCACTGATGACAGCGTCCTTAACCAATTAGGTGCCGGTGACAGGTTCATCCTGCCCAGCAGGATCAACTGATGGAGAGAAAACAACAAAGACTGTCTGTGAGTGGACAGGTGTTTCTTCTCTGTGTGCCTGTAACTACAACACCTCATATGTTGTCTCACGTTTGCATTTAGTGAGTCTCACCTCAGACACAACAAAGGGAGTGTAGCAGAGCAGGTAGGAGGCCACCAGCAGGGGAGTGACTGCAGACAGATCTGCTTCATCATCACTGAGACAGACGGGGAGAGAAAAGGAAGTTACTGATGGCTTCGTTTATAGCACACAGAAGTCCTTTTTATAACCCGTACACTCACACTACACTACACAGCCTGCTTATTTCTTTCTGCTATTATTGTGTTTTATGTCTACATGTAGAGTATAGCCCCAGTCACACTGCCTTTTCAAGGTGAGAATATTGTGCAGTTATTTTGCCTCGCTGTCCATGTGAAAGTTACGGAGGTACAATTTTGTTCCGCCTCTGATCCGCAAGCAGAGGTAATATCAGTGGAGACGACGTGGTAGGCGAGCAGCAAAGAGCAGGGATGGGTAGGTCTGATAGTGTTCACAGTCTAACAGCTAAACAGATCCTTCACTTATCAAATAAAAGAGAAACGTCCCACACTTCAACCCACAAAGCAATGCTACCTGACCAAACAACAGTAATGTGGTAGGAGGTTGTCTCTTTGGCAACTTATATGAGGACAAAAATACCACATTTATACAGGGAAAAGCATCTGTCATCCTGTCTGCCACTGACTCTTCATCACACTCCCACCCGAAAAAACAGTGTCTGTCTCTGGCAGCAGAGCCAGGTTTCTGCAGTTGAATGGCAGTTGTCATGACTCTAGGTTCTTGTTCTTTGTGTTGGGTCTTGTGTTTTGTTTTCCATGCCCTCTTGTGTCTCTTGTTCTTTAAGTGTCTCCTATGTTCTTCCCTCTGCAAGTATTGTTCCCTCCATGCCTTCCCCTCGTTACCTCACCTGTTGGTCCACCTCACCTGTTCCTCGTCTTGTCATTAATGTCTGTGTATTTAGTCTGTGTCTTCCCTGCACTCCTTGTCCGTTCATTGCCTCTGTCTGTGTCTGTTCATGTTGTGTCCTTCCAGAGCCCCGCCTGTTTCCAGTCTCCCCATGGTATGTGTTCTTTGGATTTAGATTTCTGGTTTTCCAATGTTTGATTTGATCTTTGCATTTTGTTTGCACTTTGTCTAGCATTTTTTTTGCCTTAGTTGCTACTATAAAGCGTGCCTTTTGTTTCCCCCATTCCCTGCCTCTTGTTCTGTTAGTACTGCGTTTGGGTCCACCTCCTATGTCCTTAGTTTTCCCCCTTTAACCCGACCTGACAGGTTATTATGTGGTGTGACTTTGAGCAAAAAACTTTAACTCACCATGTATTTGTCGCCTTCCACTATTGTTTTTTTTTTTTAGTTACTGTCTGTGAAATATGGAAGGAAAACACCAAATTTTACGAAGAAAAGTCACCCTCTTGACCGTGTCTGGTGAAATACCCCCCAGAAACATTATCCTTCTCTGGGGGTGAGAGCCAGATGGGGTCTGCTATTTACTGCTGGTGATTATGTGATGCCCTTTAGAGCAAAACACTCCCTCAAACAGTTGGGGTTACACTGTTGGATACAAGTGGAAATGTGTTTTAAAAAAACACACAAATCGCAACCCTGTCATGCTGTATGAAAGGGCACACCGCAGAGGCCTAATGCTGCTGCTGCTTGGTTAAGTGTGAACAAACAAAGGCGGTGTAGAGGCGAGCCTTCGTTGCGGTGGCATTGTGGAATCTCATTCTGTTGTTGGAATTGTGGAAGGTGGTAAAGAAATAATCATTTATTATTGCCAGTGAGCTTTGAAACATAATGAATGAATTACATATTCTGTGACTTTGATTCTTTGAACTGAAATTACTTGAATCAGCAAAGTGATGACTGTCCACATCTATGGATCACACACCTACTATTAAAGGAGCTCAGTCTGATACTAGAGCTACTGAGGTTTGTAACTCCGGAATAACCTGGTTGACACGCCTCGCCTTGGCCAACGCTCTCATACCGCATTGAATGAATGTCCACGCTGTTGAGTTGCGACACAGTGGGTTTATTGCTGTGCATTGTCCATAAAGTAAGAATGAATAAACAAACAAAACAGCGTCATGAAGAGCGCCTCCGCGCCACAGCGTTCGAAAACCGTTTGCCCTTCCGAGTCAAAAACATGACAAAGTGTGTGAACAATGCCACCTATATGCACCTGAGCTCCCCTTCTGACAGCACAGCGACCCCCCCCCCCCCCCCCCCACACACACACACACACACTGAGTGAATTACACCAGAAACCTCAGAACACAACAAAACACATTCGGCTCCTATACCTACTTTGAAGGAAATAGTATACGCAGAGAGTTTCTCCTACTGTTTCTACTAGTTTGGGTCTTGTATTTTAACCACAAAGAAGAAATGTTGTCTCATTTGTATACATATATCCACCCAGGTTTGTTTTAATGGAGCTATAGGCAAACAGTTTCCCCCTACCTCCAGTCTTTGTGCTTAGCTATTATGATACATGTCCGTGAGTTATCTATGTGCTGCAAACAAGAAGATGAATCTGATCTTGATCTTGATTGGCACAAGACAGCAAACTAGACCATTTCCAAAGATGCGTGAATGTACCTTTAAAGTTCATAATCATTTTCAAAAATGCCAATTGGTTACGTTTTCAAAAGTGCCTTTAGAACCTGAGGTTTAACTCGCCCCTGATTTTCTCCCCATAAAGCAGCACTGATAACAACACAGTTCAATACTAAATCATTAGCTAATACAGGAAAACTGAACTAACTCTGAGCTGGGCTCATGGCTTATCATAAGTCCATTTAGGGTCCACTGGCATACAACATTAATCATTGTATTTTTAACTGACTGCACATTATCTTCATCTTGAGTTAACCTCTCTCGGATGGTTTACCTGGTGCAGCTCATATGACAGCCGAAGGCACTCAGTAGAGAGCAGAGGAGGATGAGGAGGAAAGGGAAGAAGATACAGATGGAGAAGGCACAGAGGATATAGACTAACATGTCTGAGTAGCTGCTCTCCCAGAAGACGGCACAAAGCATCTCAGCAGGGTCATACCTGACGTAGAGAGAAGACACGATGAAGATGAACAGAACAGAAACAACTAAACTAGACTAAACTAAACTACATACTTGATCCAGGCGTAGACAACAGGGACACTCCCGAACACCACCCCTGTCACCCAAGAGGCCAAGCACACTGTCACAACTACAGCAAAGCAAGCACTTCCTGTGGAGACCACACCGGTCAGCCGTTGCACACAGAGGATCGCTGTGAAGGAAAAAAGAAACCCTCTGACTGACTGCATTCAAGAAAATAGTTTGGTTCAACAAGAGTTGTGTGTTAATGGGTTTCTGTGAGGGGCAACTACTCATTTTTTATTCTGTATTGTTCCATTCAAGTCTCCAAACTAGGTTAAATTTTTCTCTCAAATTTTTGTCTTCTCACAAGTTTGATAAAAGCTGGCTGTGTCCAAAATCACTTACTACTAGGGCTGTCAACGAATATGCTAAATTCGAATATATTCGAATATTAAAAAAAACGGAGAGTCGATTGTGAAAATCAATATTCGACTGTGGAAAAAACCACATCAGCGGCTGCTTTGCGAGTAGTCGCACGGCATTACGGGTCAGAGACAGGTCACAGGAGTTGCACTTGCACGGCATCACTCACTGCTGAAAGTAAGACGCGACAAAGACCGTGGCAGATGCCGATGTCAGACAGAAAAACGTAATGGCAGAAAGTTCAGAGCCCAACTCGGCGGCAGAGAGAGTGGTTTGGACTCCAAGCAACCTAAAAAGCCCCATTTGGAAATACTTTGGATTTTGGTCAGTAGATGACAAAAATGTGGAGCCTCAAGATGGAGTTGTATGAAAGCTGTGTAAGCTACAGTTAGCTTACCATTCCACCACAAGCAACATAAGGGCACATCTCGAAAATGTGCACCCAAATGGCATGATGTTTGGAACTCCAACTAAACAGCCACGTCTCGACTCATACTTTTCACCGCAAGCTCTTTGTCTGCAGCACGACAAGAGGCGTGCACGGAGAAACTTGCTTCGTTCATATGCAAGGACATGAAGCCGATAAGTATTGTTGATGGCACGGGCTTTGTCAAGAATTGGAACCGAGGTACAGTATCCCGAAAATACGTATACAAGTAGTTATGTCTAGATGTATTAGTTTGGCCTACTGTTATTGACATAATGCGCAAATATAGATATTCGAATGGTTCGAACCTGTATGGTTTCTTTAGAGCGAATATCCGAACGTCATTTTTGAGCAATTTTGACAGCTCTACTCACTACCCACCTTATAGTGGACTCTAGTGAGTTCGCCATTTGTAGCACTGTCCGAATGTATAGTGAGATTTACTATCTCACCCTAAGAAACCCTATATAGTTGACTCCAAGTATCCTGCAATGCTTTGTTAAAAGCAGTGCACAACGGACGGTCACAAACCAAGCATTTTATATACCATCATGCATGGAGCTGGGGAAGAAAAAAATGACCCAAGCAGTGTCTGTGTCAAAAGTCTTTTTTCATTAGACAGATGAGCTCACTACTTAGTCCTCTATAGGAAACTCCGGAGCAGTGAATATGGAGTAGTTAATGACTGGGTGATGTCAGCCTCTGTGTTAGTGAGCACTTTTCCTTTGCCATGGTAATCCGTCCACCTGGCTTATAAAGATACTGATTAAACAGCATGATTAGAGCACAGGTGGACTTTGGACTGACCACAATAAAAGACCACTCTAACACGTGCAGGTTAATCAAACAACACAATGTTAAAAGTCACAAGTTTTAAGGGAGTTAGTTGCCATGCTGACTGCAGGAATGTCCACCAGAGTGTTTGCCCATGACTTGAATGCTCATTTCACAACCATATACTGTTGTTTGTGGCCTGAGGATTGTTGGTCTACTCAACTTCAGTGGCTGTGAAGTTGCTGGATATTAGCAGGTAGTGTATCATGCTGTTGATCCAGAGCATTCCAGACACGCAGGCCATGCAAGAACTATTTTCAGTGTCCAGGGTATACCGCCACTCGCATAATGTCAGCTGGTGTCATTTGGAAACCAGTTTTGAGGCTGGTTTAATGTACTTCTAAATTCTAAGAAATGGCACTGGAGACAGCTCTGGAGGACATTCCTGTACACTCCTTCAAAAAAGGCATTTTTGGTGTTCTGTTGTGTGATACAACTACACATTTTAAAGTGGCCTATTATTGTGAGTACAAGCACATTACTGTGCACCAATCATGCTGTTTAATCAGCATCTTAATAAGCCATACCTGCCAGGTGGCTTATTGGTGCATTTCATTGCATCTGGAACTCAGGAACTGGTGTCCATAGCAATCTCAAACGATGGCTGAAACGTCCACACCAATATTAAGGTTAAAGTCACTGCATATAGCATCAATATTTTATTCAGAAGATTCAGTGCTACAGGTAAATTTGACATGGTGCTATACTAAATGTTTTACTGCATATGTTTGACTGCTTATGTACAGTAGGTAATGCATCGTACAAAATGAATGTCAGGCTGTGTTATTTCATTAGGGTGCTGCAGCAATCTTGCGTGGTTGTAGGCCTAGTTCAGGGAGAGGCCAGGTGGAGTTACAGGTGAGACCTCAACATAGGCTATAACACTGTAATGTAATTCAAATGTAGATTTGTTTTTACACCAAATAAAAAATGTGTAATTTTAACTTTATTAATGTGATGCTCCCTGCCTGCATATTTTCACATGCAGTCATAGAGAGTGGTTAATTATATAATGTGGTCTATGGAAACTGGTCCAGCTGTAGACAGCTGTTGTTAATCTATGTATAATGCAAAGTTTAATGCAGTGGTTTGCACTATAATGTAATGTAATGCACTATGACTGAAGTAAAGTTCAGACATCGTTATTACAGTGCTGCTTAACAACGTATACAATTTTCTACCCTGGCATCACATCACAGCATTGTGGCCTCACACATAGTGAACAAACACTTTTTAATTTATATAGTGTTTGTAGTTGTCATTTTCATTTTCATTCAGTTGTTCTGTGCTCAATTGAAGTATTTGAGAATATGAGTCAGAAGCTGACTCCTCCTGTCTCTTTAAGTGCCCTGAACTTTTAAATCAGCTACTGTAGTTGCTTGTGTTCACAGATGTGCCATTCACACACCAGTTTGCAGCAAGAATCCATGTTTTTCTAAGCAGATGCACTAGGACAGATTGGAAGTTGGAAATACTGACTAGGTAATTCCAACTTCCTACTTGCAATGGGACGCACCATATCATGACAAAAGAGACAAGATATGTTAATATTTTCTTGAATAAATTTTCTTTTACATCCTACATACAATCCTAAGTCCTATTTTTTTCATATTATGCGAGCTACTACTTTACGTGGGGTAAAAGCACCTGTGGTTGGAATCACTGCCCTACACTGTTACTAGGAATGTAAGTTTGTTAAATAGCCACAAATACTCTCAACCCAGTTGTGTTCAATGGGAAAAGGGATTTCAGTATGTCAGCTGCAAAGAAGCAACTCATTGTGGGTTTTACATTGGAAATAAACACATTTCAAATAACCCAGTTCAAATTTATAATAACACAAGTTAAACATTTTCACAAACTGCGGTGTAGCCTATCTTTAATCTACACAGATATGATCATGTTCTTGCGATTCAATATGGTGACTAATGATCTATATATGTTAACTACCTTACTGTGCAGTACACATTAAAGAAGACAGAAGCCTCAACATTGAGGTGTGCAGAAAACCTAGAAACCTAAGTCAGAGTGAAAGGAGAAGGAACATCTGGGGAGCACTTAAAACCTGTGGCTACCTAAACTGGACCTTTGTCAAAACCTCTAAACGATCCAGAGCCGACAGAGAGGAGGAGACGAGAAAGTGTTACAACATTGTCATTCCCAATGTTGCGGGAACATCTGAGAAACTCAGGAGGATCTTTAATAAACATTATATCTGGTTCACTTTAAACTTGCCAACACACTGAGGCAGAAACTTGTCCATCCTAAGGACAAATGTATCACAGTATAATGTAGTTTATGATGTTCAATGCAGCCAGGACTGCACAGATTTTTACATCGGAGAGACAAAACAACCTCTCCATAAATGAATGCCACAACACAGGAGGGCCAACTCCTCAGGTCAAGACTCTCCTGTCCACTTACATCTGAAGGAGAAAAAACATTCCTTTGAGGACAACAGTGTAAACATCTTGGCCAGAGAAGACAGATGGTTTGAAAGAGGTGTGATAGAATCCATCTATGTCAAAGTGAAGCAACCGTCTTTGAACAGAGGAGGTGGTAGTAAGAACTGAAGAAGCCTCTGGGATGAGAAGTGAAATGTCTTCAAGACACTGAAACAAGTCCAGTTGCCTATGGTACAGCACCTAGATTTATCATGACCTGGATTACTGAGAACCTTCATCAACATCTGTTAACTAACTGAAACAAAGAATTAAAGAAAAACTTGGATCAATAAATCTGACATAATGTCTAAACTCAGAGTGAATGTGAGCCTTAAAGCTGTTGTAAATGACATAGTTTTATAAATATAAGGGTTAAATAGCTCTGTATTCCAACGGTTATCACCGTTAGAGTGTTTGGTCATGTCTCTCCTCCCCCACTAATGCAGTAAGAGAAAAGACATTTTCTGGTATCCCTGCACAATTTATCCAATCAGGACAGATAACGCCATAAAGAGGTCCTGTTAGAGAGCAGGATCCTCCTGCTTGCTGCCATGTCTGGCGATGTAGAGAGAAGGGAGGACTTCTAACTGCAAAATGGACAGGAAGTTAGCTAAAAAGCAGCTTTAATGTAGGACTATTACTGTTGCTTCCACTGTATGGAGAACATAATGAAGTGGTCTCTATGTGTATTGAGTTCTGCGTTACCGATGCTCCCTATAGAGGAGGAGATGAAGGCGAACTTCAGCAGGCTGACGATCTCACACCATGGTGACCTCTGACCTCCTGTCAGCATGGCCAAAAGGGAGCCGGAGATGATGAGGAGGGAGCAGCCTTCACAACAAAGTAGATGATTATGAAAAATTGTGACTTCCTGCACTG